>JABSTT010006247.1:0-14627 GCA_013339685.2 Hyalomma asiaticum | reverse complement strand
GTCAACTACTTCGTTTTTTCTCCGTGCGGCTTTCATCTTTATCTTACGGCAACGACTGGCACGCACGCAGTGCCGATCGACTCCGCGACTGCCGCTGCACCAGCCTCGCTTTTCAGGAGGCGCCGTCCTTTCAGCGAGCTGTTCATGATCTGCGCTGCTTCATTGTAGAGACGTCAGTGTCCCATCGATATTTGTGTCCTCCAAGATCTTACATCGAATGCCTACGAATGCAGTTTGTGCTGTTCTTTTCCCGTGTCCCTAAATTTCAGTCATAAAAAAAAATTCGTGACGAATGTATACTTCCTAATGCAAAATGTGAGCGCAGCCGTGCGCGCGTGTGTTAATGATGCGATATGCTGAGCAAAAGAATTACGCTTAGCCGTGCTCCCTACATGGGCTGTAGAAATTAACGTCCTTTCCTAACCGAACCACAATCATCATCCATCAATCACGCGAGGACTTCCGTGCAACGCCAGCGACAGTTCATCTGTCCGCTTTCGTTGAAACGCTAGAGAACGCGCGTATAACGCGCGTCTAGTGCGTGCCCGTTGTTAAAATATTTCTGCGTCTACACATACAGTTGAACAAACCTGCACTATTTAATCGATGCACTTTCAGGAACATTCTTGCGTCACATGGCATCACGATTGAGAATATTGTCGTATTTTTCAAGAAATAAACTCTCATGGCAGTGCGTTCGTTCCAGTCCGCCCGGGGTTTTCCCTCGCCGGTGCACAAGCCGGATATGATCACTCGTCACGACAAGCTGCTGCACGTTAATTGTGCCCTATGATATGCACGAGCAAAGCAACACATTCGAAGAGCTGAACAAACTACGACGTACGATGCGAAGCGTCAAGGCCAGTGGTGTGAAATGTGATACTTCCACAACGTTGCCACTTGGGCACCACACACCATCATTTTTCTTATTGTGTACCGTTTATCTTCAACTAAGCAACCGTTTATTCTATATCTCATTTCCTTCCGTTATCTCATTTCCTTTGGTCAGCCAGCATGGGTCGGATTTGGCTAGGTAGCATTGGCCAATGCTGGGGGCATTCAGGCATGTTTGGCGTGCTGTCGGCCCCGCCGACATCGAGAAATCCCTGCTTGACCGTTCACAGCCATTGTGGTGTTTCTAGTGTTTACCCTACGTGTCTCGTACCGTTTGGATTGCAAAATATTTATTTTTGTGTTTTCACATTTTTGGGGGGCTTAAGAACTGCTCCTTTGCAGTATAAAATGAACCAACAGTGGTTTGTTTAAATGTGCCTCTCATGCATACGTGAAAGCTCTATTAACACAGTAATAATTTGGGCTAAATGGATCCCCTGTACTTTCTATTAATGCGTTCTAAACAAAACAAATAACACAACAAGAGAGGTTTACAGAGAAAAGCACTATTTCATTATTTTCTGGACTGTGCTATTATAATATGCCATCCTTGTGTTGCACCGTCGTAGTGGAAAAGCTTCGGCAAATGTGTAACATGCGAGAAAAGGCGTGAAAAATTAGCACAGCTTTGGAGCTCATCAGCACAATACTAGCACTTTAGCAACTTGTGGACAGTCAGTGTGACTTATGAACGTTCACAGCAATTCAAGAAATATCAGAAAGATTTAATAATCGGGCACTACTTTAGGAAATACGAAAAAAAGTTGTCCTTTTAACTATATGATGAATCTATGTTCAATATTCAACCACCAGATCTTCGCCTCTTGTCGCTTTAGATACCCAAGGGAGAAAAACATGAATAAAGGTTCTGTTGCAAAGCACTTTTAAAAGTGGCACACTAGATGAAATAGGCGCATTTTGTATTACAATAATTTCATAGTTTTGGCATACATCGGAAAGGAAAACATGTAGACGTGAGCTAACACGACACATGCCAAGCATGAGGTCTTTAGGCAATAAAGGTCCTTAAATGATAGGTGTAAGGTGCTTTATGAATAGATATTAGAGGAGGAACATCTTTTCAAGGCTACTTTCAAGGACACGTGCCTAAATGCCGCACGTGTCCTTCACCAAGGAGCGCGTGTTCGGTATCATGGTACCTTTAAAAATACGGGCAAGAATAGAAAATGTACAAGAACTGTAAGTCACCACACTTTGGGTGTTTCGTACAAGCACAGGATTAACTGCACGAAGGAAAATTGCTTTGGGACAGCGCTGCTTCGCTTAATAAGGGAATTCGAAAATAAAGAGCCTACGCACCGCATGGCACAAATAATATATAAAGGTGGAACCGGTGCTTGGACATCGCAACAAAAAGTGCCACGTCCCGTTTTGAAAAACTGGCCAGCCACTTACCGAATGTTGCCATCCGCTGTGCACTCTTCAGCTTTGAGTCAGCAATACAAATTCGGCAACGACACTGTAGTCTCAACAAAAGGCGGAGGCTTGTGTTCACGCACAACAGCTGTCACAGTTCTTTTTTTTGTGTGGTTGTCGCAAAACGCGAAAGACAGCATTTCTGCAGGGCAAACATTTATGCACAATGGCGACGACACCCGCCCGGATCGCATTTGTTAAGTGCAGCCTGGTGCAGCCTATGGCGTATGCTCGCATGCATGTGTTCTCTTGCCAGCCTCCTGCAGCACAGGATTTCGCAGAGGCAGAACCACCCACTCTAGCTGAAAACACGAGCGAAATGCCACACTGCACCCAACAAACGTAGCGGAGACGCGCGGCGTCGCCATTGTGCATGAATTTCGGCCAGTTTCTGCCGTGCAGGAAAGAGACATGCTGCCTTTTCGCACGACAAGAAATACTGCGATGAATCTGTCTCCACTCACGCTGTTCTTTTGCCCTTATTAGTTGTAAATAAATTAGTTGTTAAATACCAGAATACGCACATGTGTGCTCATAGAACGTCACAAATCCTACACTCACTGCACAGAGCATGCAGTCAAGCTAGATATATTCTGCTCATATAACTAGTACAACGTAACCGATGGCCGATGTGTAAACGGATACGAAAGGCATGGAAAGAACGCACTGACAGTCGTGCGCAAAAAAAGCAAAAGAGGAAGGAATTATACGGAACGCCGTTGACATATTAAGAAATTATTAGCCTATTGTATCTGCGTGGTAGTAGAGAGCATGTAAGTGGAAAAGGGACGTATAAGTTTCCCCGAAGAGTAGACAATTACTTTCTGTTTCTGCGCTTATGTTTCTGTTGCTGAGCAACGTGGGACCGCTTCGTTAACAACATCACGGAATGCTCTGTGGATTCAACTGCGAAACGGAAGCGGGCGGAGCAGACATTGCTTCAGCGTGCGCAAGTCCCAGGTGAGACGTGCACGAGTTACATTGAAGCAGTCCTGAAGCTGTGTAAATCCGTTGATCCTCGAATGTCGGAAGAGGACAAGTTGGACACCTTCTCTATGCATTGCCGAGGATGTCTACAACTACCTAATCGGAAAGGAAAGCCTCAACTCGGTGGCTGATCTCACCAAACATTTCCGAGCGTTCGAGACTTTGAAGCTGCGCCATATTACGGCAAAGTTCGGGAGGTTGGCGAACGTTGCAACTGTCGCAAATATTGACGACAGCTACAACATTCAGCAAGACCTCGGGGCAGCCATAAGGCAGATTATCCGCGAAGAACTTGAACGGCACGCCAAAGGGGCGGTTGTTGAACAGATTTGTCGTGCTCCTGCTTCCAACCAGCTTCGTGAACCCACGTCTGTCGTATCTGCATTGTCTGCTGTGCCAGGCACAGTAGACTATCAAGCCGACGTTCCTTCCCCCATAAAACCGACGTACCGACGTTCCTTCCCTGATGAAACGGCGCATAACAAGCGCCTTCGTGCGGCTGCCACCACTCAACGTCATTCGGGAGGCCGCGTGTACTATTCCCCGAATCCCAGGGTTGAGCACGCTGCCTACGACGTCGGTCTCACGTCGCCTGTGTGCTACAACTGCGGCACCGTGGGACGCATATCACCGCGTCGACAGGCAGATCAATTCCACAAGTCCCGGCTTGGCATGATTTTGAACATGACGATCACAACACTGATAAGGGACCCTGCTGCCACAAGTGTCACAGGAGGCTCAGCGCCACGTATGACCGATACGTTCCGTCAGTACAGGAGGAGTGAATCGCCAGCTTCAGACCGCAGCCTGACGCCACAAACCAGTCGCCAACGCGTTCACCATCACAACGGCGATGCTCTACGTCACGCCGATTTTAGGAACTAGCCGGCGCGACCGATGGATGTAAGGTCGCCGAACAGTCTACGCCTGTGCCGAATATTCCTCCACTTCTGATGATGGTAAAGAACAAAGTGTGTGTTATTCGACAGTGTTTCTGCAACTGCATTGGTGACACTGGGCTAGAGCACTGCACGGGCCGGCTTATTCCGGCCCGGGCCAGGCCCGCCCGCCCGAAAACGCCGAGCTCCCGCCCGCCCGAGCCGGCCGTGTTTTTAAATACGGCCCGTACCCGGCCCGGGCCCGAAAGGTTTAGGCCCGCCCGACCCGGCCCGGCCCGGCCCAATTCAACCGATTATTCTTTGAGCATAAACAAGGCACTTCCAATCTTCTCCTATAGTGTAGATACCAGCCGCACTCAAGATAGTTTCCGAGACTGTTGTGAAAACATATGACAGTGTCACGATTTGCACTGGTACTGTGTTTACCTTCGGTTAATTACACCTGTAACACTTAGCGAAAGAATTGCAGGGATTTATATGAGGAGGCGAGCTGGCTGTCTCATGCACGCAGTGCTAACGGTGCATGTTCCTATTTCTTTTCAAAGAACGACTACATCATACAACGCAACATAAAGTGAAAAACGGCGGACGTTTATAATTGGCTTTACTATAATTGCTGGGACTATTGAGTAAATAGCGCAGAACTTATCCTGCAAACTTCGTCTATTGCGCAATGCAACGAGAGGGAGAAGAAAATGCGCTCTAACTACTCCTGGGAGGATTCGCCAGTCTGAGTAGCGTTACTAAACCTGTCGTTTCAACTCCTCGGTAGGCAACTGTCTCCAACGTACGCTACATTTTCGTGCTACAAAGAAGGGGTCCTCTCCCGCACCTTTGTTCGCCGAACCTACGCCACCGCAGTGCCATAGATCTGTCAAAGCAAGCCAAACACGTTAGCGAGCGACATACCGTCCTCGCTATTCGCTTTAGATGTGATCTCGTCGCCTTTGTTTTACCGTCCTCGGTCTTTGAAAGTGTTATACTTTAAATCAAGACCGGACTAAGGGCTTCCGAAATAACAGCTTATTAGAGCGCCCAACTGAACTAGCCGCTGGCTTCTTAAGCGCTCCACGTCGCGGCGGGTCTGGTGTCCGGAGCGTGATCCCACGCAATGACTGCATTCGGGAAAGCTGGTTGCCGACGAGGGCCAGAGACCTCGGTGCGAACAGGGAAGCGAAGTCTGACTGTCTGTGGCTCGCAGTCGTGGTTGTAGTCTTGCAGCTGGCGGCTGTCACAGTGGAGGCGACGTGTGCCAGAAAGGAAGAAGCGGTGACTACGATGGGCAGGAAAAGGCGGAAAGTAGAGGAAAAGCAAACTTCTGAGAGGGGTAGCGCCCACGTGGAAGGATATTTCACGCGGATCTCTCATATTCTATTGCTTCACTATAGGCTTCATTTCAGAAGGTGTCAACTGCTCCGTCAATAAAATAAGTTATGTGTTCCATCATATGGATGAACTTGGGCCCTTCTGCTTTTGTTTCAACATGTAGGGTACCAAGCATCTCAAGTGCGGCACAGAATACTTAGTCTATGCCTCTGTATATGCCTTCCGCAAAACCTGTATTACCCACTATAATCAACTTATGTTAGCGCACGCACCGAGCTAGCAGCGCCACGATTTTGGATCGTGGTACACTTAACACGCGACGGTGATACCGCAGCCGATAAAAGTAAACGAAAAAGTAGCGCACATGTCGCACACCAACTTAGCGATTCTGGCTAACAATTCTACTCGTGCCGGGGAAACCCTACTTGCTTACCACAAGCATTGAGGTCATTGACGCTTTGGTCCACGGAGCAGTGGGAACTCTACGAACGGGAATCGCTGGGTGCCCGTGCTACGCACGTCCTGAGGTTTCACAGCAGCGGAGCTGCCGTACGTTTTTTTTTTTTTTTTGCTAGAGGAGGGGTTCATGTCTACCGTTTTGATGTGTGTTACTTAACCGCTAAAATCTAATAGCGGCAGAAGTTCGAAGGCAGATGGAAGCTTGAAGGGATGAAAATTCGTCCACACGGGGTGTCTCTGGAGCCCTTAGATATTTGTGCGGTAAAGGGTGCCAATACACACGCCTGTTACAAAGTGCACTGCAGTAAGACATATCACCTTCCTTAGGTGCTTGCTCACTTCTGTCTCGGGAGCGCGTCCACGTTTTTGAGCGCCGAGAACACTTGTGCTCCGACGAATGACGAAACTTATGAATTACTGACGAAGTGTGACGAAGACAAAGGTGGCCGTGAGAATCAGCAAATACACACTCGATGTGATGAGAATCCTAGTTAAATGCTAGTTCTGACTCTCTAATTGCCAAATCATAAATATTTGCAACTGCCTTGCTAGCACAAAAATCAGCAACATCTGCGTGGATCGGCGACCCTGTGACAAGATTCACTTCTCTTCTTGCGCTTAAACTGCAGGAAAAACAGCTCCTCAAGTCTTAATGACTTACGAGTCGCGTTGACCAGTCTACAAAGTCACGAATGCGAAAGCAGGCGAGGCGGGCATGGGAGCGTAGCTGCATGCTCGAAATGTTTCCCATGATACCCATGAGTGCATCTTATATGCCCTAATCTAGGCAGTGTACCGTTGCTTCGCACTTCTCGCAGTGCTGCCTTTCAGTGCACGCTAATGCACTTCAGGTGGTCTAAATTGCCCGGAGACTTCCACTGCGACGTCTCACATAGCCTGACTAAGTTCGGGAGGTTGACGAACGTCGCAACTGTCGCAAACATTGACGACAGCTACAACATTCAGCAAGACCTCGCGGCAGCCATAAGGCAGATCATCCGCGAAGAACTTGAACGGCACGCCAAAGGGGCGGTTATTGAACAGATTTGTCGTGCTCCTGCTTCCAACCAGATTCGTGAACCCCCGTCTGTCGTATCTGCATTGTCTGCCGTGCCAGGCGCAGTAGACTATCAAGCCGACGTTCCTTCCCCCATAAAACCGACGTACCGACGTTCCTTCCCTGATGAAACGGCGCATAACAAGCGCCTTCGTGCGGCTGCCACCACTCAACGTCATTCGGGAGGCCGCGTGTACTATTCCCAGAATCCCAGGGTTGAGCACGCTGCCTACGACGTCAGTCTCACGTCGCCTGTGTGCTACAACTGCAGCACCGTGGGACGCATATCACCGGCGTCGACAGGCGAGACCAATTCCACAAGTCCCGGCTTGGCATGATTTTGAACATGACGATCATAACCACTGGATAAGGGACCCTGCTGCCTCAAGTGTCACAGGAGGCTCAGCGCCACGTATGACCGATACGTTCCGTCAGTACAGGAGGAGTGAATCGCCAGCTTCAGACCGCAGCCTGACGCCACCAACCAGTCGCCAACGCCGTTCACCATCACAACGGCGATGCTCTACGTCACCGCCGCTTTTGGGAAACTAGCCGGCGCGACCGATGGAGGTAAGGTCGCCGAACAGTCTACGCCTGTGCCGAATATTCCTCCACTTCTGATGATGGTAAAGAACAAAGTGCGTGTGTTAATCAACCGTGTTTCTGCAACTGCATTGGTGGACACTGGGGCTACCGTGTCTGCACTGAGTCTGACTTTTAAAGCAAAGCTGGGTCGGAAGGTAATATTCCCGTGGAATGCTGGTGTGATGTTTCGTGGTGTCAGTGGTGAGTGCATTGTTCCCCTCGGCGTCTGCGTTGCCAATGTCTTCTTCGGTGGGGAAGATTTTAAAACAGAATTTCTGATAGTGCCATGCTGTACTCATGATGTCATCCTACAGATTCACTTTCTTCGGGGTTGTGGTGCTTCGGTCAACTGTGGTACAGGTGAAATTACCTTGAATAGTGCAGTCCTCGCAACGCTCGTAGGGGCACATTTGAGGGACGAGAACTTCTTTGTTGTTTCAGACAACTTGCTACTAGTGCCCTGGTCAATCTCACGTGTGCCTGTCAAAACCACTGCTGCCGACATGCCATCCCAGCCAAAAAACCCAACAGCTGTTGGCTATGCGGAAATTTGGGCTATTGGCTTGTGTGTTTGTTGGCTTGTTTGTTGGCTTGTGTGTTTTTTGGGATGTTTGTTCGCATGTTTGTTGGCTTGTGTTTTCATTGGCTTGTGTGCTTGTCGGCTCGTTTTGTTGGCCATGGCTTAAGCCTAAATCTGCAGCCTGCACAGACATACACAACTCTGTGCTTTGCCGAAGTGCTTAGTAAGAAATGTACTTCCACAGATTTGTGAAATTATTTTTTATTTTACTGTAAAGCAGCAGCTGCTGCAGCCGTGCTGCAGTTTCTCTTTTGTTGAGGCAGGCAAGAGGTCGAAGGGGACTGGTAGTGCCTGTGCCTTTCAAGGAGCCTCGGTGCATTTTCCATCTGCTCGCACATGTTGGATCCACGTGGCGCTCCTATTCCTTTTCCAAAGCTGGCTGTATGCGAGTCAAAACACCTGTCATTAGGATACAAAGCGAACGCTTCTCAAATTGCTACAAATAATGCACACTAGCTAAGTACTGAATAATTAAGGGTGACTACAGAATGAATAAACACTGCATCAGTGCTGATGTCTTAAACAGCATTGTGTTCAAGGCTAGTCAATGAATGACAAAAAGAAAATCTTATTTAGCAAAATTTAGTTTACCTTGAAGCTAGAATGAAATATTACAGATTAATAACATAATATGTGGGCTAGGATGAATAAGAGTTCTTCCCTGTAATGTGCAGTCATGAGTTTTTATGGTATTTAAATAAATAAAACAATATTCTCCAACCACCTGCACTGATTAAAACAATGCGAAATAAGTAGTGTATTCCACCACTGCCTGCGAGAAGCACACATTTACTTCCTCCACAAATCCCCGAGGTTGCCAGTTGCCCTAAGACTGCTTATTCACAATTGAGTGGGGTGAGAACTTCATGAAGCAGCTGCCCTCAGCTGCAGTCAAATCCAACATGTCTTTCACTCAACAAAGGTTCTGAATCAAGATGCCCTGCCCTGCCACTCCAGCAATGCCTACTGAGTGACCAGTATCACGGACAAATCACGACAAACCATAACGTTGAATTGGCTTTGCAAGGCGGTGTTTGCATAGCCAATTCCTCCAAACCTAGACTCGCTGATTTGATACAGCATTTGCATAGCTATGTGTACGCTACCTTCAAGAGAAGCTACAGTAAAACCTCTTTAATAAGTACCGGCTTATGACGTAGTTACGGTGAAAACGTAGTTGCTGCAGTTCCCTGGCTGAACCTCCATTGAAACCAATGTATTGAGTGACCACTAACAGCGTAGTGGCTCGCAGAATGTGTACTGCTTTGCAAGTACCATTTTCACTAAGTCACAGTATGCCAGCACATTCCATGCTTTCGGTTGGCCGGCTGTACTGTTATAAATTGCTTCATTTAATTCAACAAAAGAAACTATGAATAAACAAGCACCGGAAGACCTCACTACACTTTACGTGAACATAAAAAACGAACACCTAAATTGAGAACTAATTACGGAAAACAAAGAGCTGAATACGAGGTGCCTCACATTTTGAATTTGAAGCAGAGAGATTAATTCTCAAAACCGGTAAAGCTGCCGACAAAAAACAAGTGATGAACTTAATAATCACATGTGCACATTACGTGCATTAACTGGTGCTCTTTCATGCCTCACCTATTTCTTTAATCACACATAAGTTTCACGGAATTTGAAGTACATCGGCATCCCCGCAGGGGCGTCTGCGTGAGCAGGCGTTTGGTGTGTGGCGACACCACGGACCCGAGCTAACGGGGGGGTTGCGACCCCCTCCCACGTGTCGCCGTGCGTGGCTTAGCCGTGTCCGGGGAAAAGGGGATCCTGGGGGTTGAGCCGACGCCGGGTGATTGGACCTCTAAGGCCCCCCGGAAGAGGCAACACACCCCTTTGGCCCCGGCTTCCCGTAGACGGCACCCCCGGACTGACCCACCCGGGAAAATCGGCAGTCGCCTTTTCCTGTCTCTCTCCTCTCACATCTTCGCCTTTTCTCCTACTTTACATCTTTCCTGTCTTCTCCTCTCTTCTGTTTACTTCTCCTTTTCCCGGCGGCAAGGGTTAACCTGGTGTAGTCTATCCAACCTAGGATATTTTATATTAGGTTATAGCAGCTACGTACAGCTGGCGTCTGCGTCTCCTTCGGGTCTCGTAGCGTCCCCTTGTTGGGCTCGGTGGTGGGCGGCTGGCGTAGCTGCCGAAATTAAATAAGAATTTATGGCTTTAAGTACCTTTCCGCGTCTACTTGATCGCCCTCTTTCGAAAAGAGGACGCACCGAAGAAAACCTACAATTTTTTGTCCAACGGAAGGAATCCTTCCCGCGCTACCATGTTATACATAGTCAATGCTCCGAAAAGACAGCCAGAAGCCTTTCACCTTTCACCGTTGCGAAAATCCTCACCGACGTACTGGGTCCCGGATACAAAATCACAAAAATGGCTAGCGGTGGTCTACTGCTTGAAGTACGCGACAAGACGCAGCATGAAAAGATTTCAAATCTCCTGGCTTTTGGTGATGTTGAAGTCACGGTAACCCCACATCGCTCAATGAACACATCTAGAGGTGTGGTATCAGATGAAGATCTGTTGAATCTTACCGAAGAAGAACTACTCGAAGGATGGCAAGAGCAGGATGTTATCAAAGTGCAGCGAATAACGATCAAACGCGATGACAAAGAAATCCGTACAAAACACCTCATTATCACGTTTGCTACGAGTGTACTGCCAGAATCCATTGAAACAGGATACACAAAGACACGAGTGAGACCATACATTCCAAACCCACGCAGATGCTTCGAATGTCAGAGGTTTGGCCATGGTTCGCAAAGCTGCCGCGGCCGACTCACTTGTGCAAAATGTAGCAAACAAGAACATTCTTCCGACAACTGCACTAGCCCGCCTCACTGCGCGAACTGCGACGGTGAGCATGCCTCATATTCCCGGTCATGTCCTACGTGGAAGAAGGAAAAAGATATCATTACATTGAAAGTTAAAGAGAATATCTCATTTCAGGAAGCGCGGAAACGTGTTTCATTCATTCATACTGCAGGGTATGCTGATGCGGCGCGTAAGGGGGCAACGCCGCACCAGACTCCGGCATCTGGCCGGCCCACAAAGAGTGTGGCTGTGGCCGTGCCACCAGCCCCCCCGGCGGCGACAGCCAGCGCGGCTTCGCCGTTCCTAAAGGAGACCCCATCACCCTCCGGGTTGATGACCTCCAAGGTTTCGTCTCTTCAGGCGAGACCTACCACGAAAATGCAGCGCTCGAATGAGCGGAAGTCCAGCGTTTCGCAAGATCCGATGGACACAACCTCAAGTCAGCCGGCGCAACCAGCGCCTCAGGAGCGGCGCGAACCTCGCGACCGTTTCAAGAAAGACATTCCACGGATTACGGGACCTGGAAAGGCCCCGTAAACCAACTTGACTCTTCTTGACGCACAGCACAAGAACACAAACAATATGGATACACAAATATTACACTGGAATGCGAGAGGTCTTATCAACAACCTCGATGACATTAAAGAACTTCTGCACAAATACAACCCAAAAGTGCTGTGTGTTCAAGAGACACACCTGAAACCTACAGACACAAACTTTCTTCGGCAATACGCCATTTTCCGAAAAGACCGGGAAGGCGCTGTCGTGTCGTCCGGTGGGGTAGCAATAATAGTTGACAGAGGTTGTCATGGGAGAAGTGCGCGCATGTGGTGTTTGTTGCTGTGGCGAAGCCGCAATGGAAAGAGCGGCCACGAACAAGCGCCGGCTCAGCACGTGAGCCAGCGAGGAAGATGAGAACAGGAAGAGAAATGCAGCCGCAAGGAGTAAAGACGGAGCGTGGCGCGTGGAGCGCGCACGTGAAGGCGCCATATGGGGAGAAGCGAGGCGGCGTTCAACCAGCGCGGACGTGGCACGGGAGCTCTCCACCAGAACCACGGTCGAGGCGTAGTCCCGAGTGCCTGGCGGCCGCCAAGAGTCGAAGTGTATGGCTTCGCTTGGCACCGAGCTCCCAATGCTGTCCACGGATCGCCTGACCAGCTGCCTGTGCCACCGACAGCACCGTCGGGTGTAGACCCGAGTGCTGCCCTCTTTCTCGGAGCCCCGAGCGGCGACGCAACGCTTGTCGCGACGCCGGTGCCCGACGTCCTTCTCGTCCGCGTCCCTGACCCGCACCAGTGCCGGCCACCTTTCGTCGACCAGGCACAGCGACGACCGCGAGCTCGCGCCGACTCTTCCCTCCTGTGACTCACCCCTCCTGAGCGCATCAGCTTTGGTGAGACTGTTGCCTATGCTGCGTGGACTCCTGCGCGTTCGCATGCTTTTTTTTTCTCATGTTAGAGTGTTTTCTCCTATAGTGTCTTTTGTTGTTCTGTGTTCGTGTTCGTTCGTGTTCTTCATAAAGTCTTCACAGAAAACAGCCTCGCCGTATTCCTGAACGCGTTGCCGTCGTCAGACGCAACGTGCGTTCTTACCTAATTCACAAAGAACTCCATCACAATGGCGCCCAAAGGGGGGGGGGCTGATTTCTGTGTAGACCAAAAGTTCACAGCGGCTACGACATGGATGCAGACGAGCTCGTTATTCTAAGCGAGAAACTCGGTTTATCGGGAGATGCACTTTTGGCATGGCTTGAAGAAGAGAATGCGAAGGAACGCGAAGCGCTGCGCGAGGAGCTAGCACTAGCGCGTGAAGTGGCAGCTCTCGAGGAGAGAAACCACCAGCTTCGCACGCGGTTGTTAGAAGCGGAAACCGCTGCCAAAGCTCGTGCTTCCGTGCGCGTCGACAGGGTCTATTTTATGGGCTCAGGGAATTGGCAGAGTTCAAACGAGCTCCACGAAAACGAGAGCTGCCGTACTATAATTGGGGAGAGTTCTGATCGGTGTGGCACATACTCGGGAGCATCTCATAAGCAAAGTATTGTTAATGAAGGGGCAAGGGCTCCTCTAGATAGCTCCAATGAAGGAGTATTGCATAAATTCCCCGCTGACAGTGGCGAATACCACAAGGAGAGCTCTGAAGAGCTTATCGCCGATTCTTCGGGGGTGCCGTTGATGGCGGTAATATGTAACACCGCCATAGGTGAACGCCCTGAACTAAATTCTGAGGTGACCTTGTCAGATTCGTCGGTCATACAATGTGATGCGGCGAGGAACGACATAAGCATGGTCGAGGACCATACAATCCACTTCCCTCAAGATCCGCTATCTTCAGCAGATAGTGATTACTGTAGTGTCTCGTGTCGAGAGCAGGAGGCGACTAATGAAGGAATCGATAAAGAATCTGCAAAGGATTCAAGTGAAAGCACGCGTCCCATTTGCCCGAATAGCGGCGTCGGATGTTATAGCACAAGGGTTCTGCAAGAGACTTTGAGCACTAGGAGGACTTCTGGGTCATCTTTTGCCTTATCTCGTCCAGGAACCCTGTCACCAGAGAAAGATGTGTTGCCGACTTGTCTCGCGCGGCAGGCCATTTGGGCGTCCCGCGAGTTCGCTCACCCGTTCTTGTGTGAAAGCGCATATCTAGAACACCTTAATATTCATTGTAATGATGTTCATCTGAAGGCTCTACTAAGCGCCAGCGCCAGCACGTTGTTCGCACGGACCAGGGTGCTGAATACTTTCTCGTGGGGTCACGAACGCGCGTCGTTGTTACATTTATGTAACAAGATCGTGAGAGGTGTTGTTCGATTTGTATGGGACGCTATTACCTGAGGCCGAATGAGTAACCGGTCGCTAATTTTGGTTTTTACTCCCGCATTGTTTCAAGGACTTTGTGCACGAACCTGTAGTTAGCAGTTCGTTAGTTTGGACTACATATCAAAACTGTGCGTTGTGTGTGCAATGTGTGCTGTGAACTAGGTGCCTTGTGTGCTGGACAAGTGTAGTGCATCAAAAGCGCGCACTTACCCGAAGTTTTTTTTTTATATAAAAAAAACTTATCGAAAGGGGGGCTCGTGTCATGGGAGAAGTGCGCGCCTGTGGTGTTTGTTGCTGTGGCGAACCCGCAATGAAAAGAGCGGCCACTAACGAGCACCGGCTCAGCACGTGAGCCGGTGAGGAAGACGACGACAGGTAGAGAAACGCGGCCGCAAAGAGAAAAGACGGAGCGTGGCGCGTGGAGCGTGCACGCGAGGTGCCATATGAGTGAGAAGCGAGGCGGCGTCCAACCAGCGCGGACGTGGCACGGGAGCTCTCCACCAGGACCACGGTCGAGGCGTAGTCCCGAGTGCCTGGCAGCCGCCAAGAGTCGAAGTGTATGGCTTCGCTTGGCACCGAGCTCCCAATGCTGTCCACGGATCGCCTGACCAGCCGCCTGTGCCACCGACAGCACCGTCGGGTGTAGACCCGAGTGCTGCCCTCTTTCTCGGAGCCCCGAGCGGCGACGCAACGCTTGTCGCGACGCCGGTGCCCGACCTCCTCCGTCCGGTCCCTGACCCGCA
>JABSTT010006246.1:0-14340 GCA_013339685.2 Hyalomma asiaticum | reverse complement strand
ATTTCAGCAGGTACTGTTGTTTTAAAAGGGCGACACGTAGTTTCTCGCAACTTGCTGCGAAGTCCGCATGGTTAGAGCAAATACGTTTAAAACGCACTGCTTGGCTGTAGGGGATACTTGACTTGCAATGTTTAACATGGCTGCTTTTGAAGTGAAGGTATTGTTGTCGGTCAGTAGGCTTATGATACAGTTTGGTGGACAGTTTGCCATCTGTCAGCTGCAGCGTGACGTCCAGGAAGTTAATAGTTTCCGGCGAGAATGAGTGGGTAAAGGATATGGATTGGTGAGCCTTATTGAAGTCGGATATAAATGCCAGGAGTTGCGATTCACCATGAGGCCAGATAAAGAAAATGTCATCAATGAACCTTTTGTAGCAAGTTGGCTTCAAAATGCTACTGCACAGAAATTGATCTTCTAGGATTCCCATGAATATATTTGCATAATTCGGCCCAATCTTAGTTCCCATAGAGGTACCACTAACTTGCACGTAGTGAACTTCATTGAATTCAAAATTGTTCAGCTGGAGAATTAGTTCGAGGAGTGTTGCCAGGGTGGTACTGCATATTGGTTTTTCGCCAGAAAACCGGTCGTACGCTTGAACTACAGCCAGGATTCCGTCCGAATGAGGGATATTAGTATAGAGTGATGATACATCCATTGTCACGAGAAGGGAACCCTTAGGTGCGGCAACGTCACTGATTGCCGAAAGGAAGTGGTTAGTATCCCTCACGTAAGATTGAAATGTGGCCGGAATTTTATTAATTAGCGAGTCAACATACCGAGACAAATTTTCTGTCACTGTTCCAATGCCTGAAATAATGGGACGGCCTGGATTGTTCAATTTGTGAATTTTGGCAACAGATAAAATCGGCCTGCAGATGGACTAAGCGGGACCAGCGTAGCAGCTACCTTGTCACATATTTTTTTATCCTTTACTAAAGCTTTTACCTTTTCTTCCAATAGACTTTTGAAGTCGTTGGTGGGGTCAGCATTAAGTCTTCTGTAAAAGGAACAATCACTCAGTTGCCTGTTGGCTTCGTCAATATAATCAGTGGTGTTCATTACCACAATTGCACCACCCTTGTCAGCTGGCTTGATAGTGATGTCCAAACGATTGCTTAATGTTTCAATGGCATTCACCTCTTCGTTCCTTAGATTTCGACAGTACGACTTTCGCTTCTTGTACGCTTCGATTATATCGCGTTGGACTGCACTTATGTATAGGTCAAGGTGTTTCTCGCGTTGTGAGGGTGGTGTCCAGCGTTTAGCAGAAGGTAGTGCCAAGGAGCTATTATTAGTTGCTGATCTGTCATGAAAGTACTCTCTCAGTCTTAGGTTGCGCGAAAAGTTGTCCAAGTCGGCCAGCAACCGGAATTCGTTGCAATGGCCCGTCGCAGGGCAGAAATTTAAACCACGTGACAGCACACTCATTTCGTCACTAGACAGAATGACGCTCGATATATTAACAACATTGGAGACTTTACTGGAACTTGAGCTTTGGAAACGAGATAAGAGACTGCTGTAGTTCTTCTGCAAGTCCATGGGCGTGCAATTAGCCATCACGCCGTCACGGAGCAGCTTTTTACATTTTACAGCGCATATTTCATCACGTTTCTTTTTTTCGTATGTGATAAGCAAGTCAATTTCTGCGGAAGTAAGACTGGATTGACTGAATGCCTGTTTCTCCGTGTTCATTAGTGACTTTAAAGATGAGCGATAGTGGTTGATAGTAATACGAACTAGCTCCAGTGATGTCATCTGTAAGGTTTGTTTCCACTTTTCAGCATTATTGGGTGACAACGTAGACGTGGCTGGGCTTATGACAATCCTAAGTCCTTTGGGGGGAATGGATGCGGCGAGATAAGCCTCTAACGCTGAGACATGCAGTTCAAAGCGAACACGTTTTTCTACGGTCTTTCTTATTTTCTGGAAACCATCAGAATGCGGTTGCGGAGAGTACTTATTGTTGCAGTGCACGGAACCTAGTCAGCAGTGCGATTTGCCGTTTACAGCATCGGAATATTTTTTACGAAGTGGGTACCTTGCCTGAGAAGATGGGCCGGCCGCACTCGTAGGAGAACCATTTGCAGGAATGTTGGTGTCCACTGTAGAGGAAGGCACCTGGGCAGGCGCACGGCATCCCTTGGACACTTGGGAGGAACGACGGCCGGTGGGCGGTCTCACGGAAGCAATAGCAGGACTGTTGGTACTGGCAGTGGTTTCCGCCGTTGAAATTGATGTTTTGGTAACTGGACGATATTCTTGAAGTTGTTGGGGCAAACGATGACCACGACCGGGCAATTGGACAGCAGGCGCGGGGTCGCTGTGTAGAACTCTCGAGGTTGACTGATCATGACCTTCAAGAAGGCGACCATCGCGGTTCTTTATTTTATTTGTTGGCTTCTTCTGTTTGGGTCCTGTTGCCGACATCGATCTCGTCTCCGTCGGCGATGACACCATTTGCTGTCTAGCTGGTGCGCAGTCCTCCCAAGACGTTGGAGTCGCTTGACTTGGAGAGTCGAAGCACAGCTGTCGGACATGGCTAGCCACGAGGGCGGCGCCTTCGAAACTTAAGTGTACGCCATCTGCTGCGAGGACTCGTGCAGGAGGCAACCATTCGAGTGCGTGGTCCAGAACGTGAACTAAGCTGGAATGCTTGCAGTAACTCCGTAGAAGACGATTGAAGAAGCTAGCTTCGCGGTTGAACCGGCGGATGAATCCTTGGTTCTTGTTTCCGCGGCGACGGTTAGTAGTCCTTGGCAGGACGAGTGTGGCATAAATCTTCTGTAATTCAGGTCGCTCTCTATGGATAGAGGCGATCATACGGCTGTAGTTGTCAAAAACGGTTCGTGCGTTCTTGTTCGTCAAGTCGTTGGTGCCGACATGAAGTATCAGCATAGACGCCGTTGTGGGCACGAAGTCCACAAGAAAAGCCATGTCAGCAATCACAGCGCCATAGTGAGAAACGAACGCTGGCGTACCTGGCAACAGCGGGTCGAAATGCTGGAACAAGTACTTCGTCTGCGAGTCGCCCACAACGACAGTAGAAACGGGTGCCTTTGGGAATTTCCATGAAGTATATTTTGACGTGGTCCTCCGGAAATCCATAGTCTTTATGGTATTTTCAGATTGAAGTTCGTTGGGTCCGGTCCAATGTAGGGTTGAAAAGAGACACACGTTCAAAATTCTTGCTTTATTAACGTTTCGGCCGGTGGGCCGGCCTTCGTCAGAATGACAACAATACAAGGATGCACACACTATTTAAAGGTACATAGTATCACATTGTAAAGCAGGTGTACTGCGCCTGGCAAACACAGATTGCCACCTTGTCTAACAGATTGCCACCTTGTCATGCACTACAGCACGTTCTGAAGAACAGCACATGGTTATCATACCTCTTTTGAAAGAAGATGCGATATCTTTCAACAACAAAGTGCGACAAAATACAGATAGAGAATGTAAAGGTACAGATACAAACGTATATGAGAATATGCATAGAATATCGAGTTTGACATTTTAGAGCGCGTCACTGGCCAGTGAGGTACTAAAAAAATGAATGCGGAGATTGTATCTGATTTAATGACAATGCGAAAAGTGCACTACGCACGAAATGTAGTCTAAAACAGCAGTGAGTGGCGAGGATGAAATAAATGAAGCGCATGCCCAAACCAACCAGACATTATTATTGTCGTCACACATGAACGCATACAACTACGTAGGCACGCTGGTCAATTTTCCCGCGCTTTCATTTAGGCCGCGTGAAACCGTACTGAATTTGTAGATCAAGAATGACTCCCGTATTTCGCGGTCATGATGTGATGTGAATCCGGATTCTAAAATTGTGGCACTAAATGATTCAAACTTGTGACCAGTGGCGGCGACGTGCCTAGATATCGGCAAATGAGGGAGCGAGTGGACATGCGCTTTATGGTTGTTAAACCGATACCTAAATGCAGTTTCGGTTTGACCGATATACTGCAACTTGCAAACAGAGCATTCAAGTAAATAAACAACATTCTCTGTGTCACACGTAAAATCGCCACGAATTTCTACACTAAAACCATTAGCTGTGCTTCTAACCATAGTGGTTGTCGTCATTTGAACACATACTTTACATCTAGGTTTGTAGCACGGTTGGCAACCGGTAGTCTGAATGGGACTACTTCTAACTTTGGAAGACGTCAGGATATCTCGCAAATTCCTGCAACGTCGGTACACTACGCGGGGTGGCTCCGGGAAAACCTTTTTAAGGCGTTCGCTCTGTGTTAACATATTGTAGTGCTTCCTAAGAATCTTTGCTACATTAGGTGCCGATGCGCTGTGCGTCAGTACAAGGTTAGCATAATTCAGGCCAGGAGGCCGTCTGTCTGCGGTAAGGAGTGCGCTACGGTCAAGTTTGTCCGCACGTGTGACTGCGTCATTTATCATTTCAGCAGGATACTGTTGTTTTAAAAGGGCGACACGTAGTTTCTCGCAACTTGCTGCGAAGTCCGCATGGTTAGAGCAAATACGTTTAAAACGCACTGCTTGGCTGTAGGGGATACTTGACTTGCAATGTTTACCATGGCTGCTTTTGAAGTGAAGGTATTGTTGTCGGTCAGTAGGCTTATGATACAGTTTGGTGGACAGTTTGCCATCTGTCAGCTGCAGCGTGACGTCCAGGAAGTTAATAGTTTCCGGCGAGAATGAGTGGGTAAAGGATATGGATTGGTGAGCCTTATTGAAGTCGGATATAAATGCCAGGAGTTGCGATTCACCATGAGGCCAGATAAAGAAAATGTCATCAATGAACCTTTTGTAGCAAGTTGGCTTCAAAATGCTACTGCACAGAAATTGATCTTCTAGGATTCCCATGAATATATTTGCATAATTCGGCCCAATCTTAGTTCCCATAGAGGTACCACTAACTTGCACGTAGTGAACTTCATTGAATTCAAAATTGTTCAGCTGGAGAATTAGTTCGAGGAGTGTTGCCAGGGTGGTACTGCATATTGGTTTTTCGCAATCTGTTAGACAAGGTGGCAATCTGTGTTTGCCAGGCGCAGTACATCTGCTTTACAATGTGATACTATGTACCTTTAAATAGTGTGTGCATCCTTGTATTGTTGTCATTCTGACGAAGGCCGGCCCACCGGCCGAAACGTTAATAAAGCAAGAATTTTGAACGTGTGTCTCTTTTCAACCCTATATATATATATATATATATATATATATATATATATATATATATGTTTGAGGGAAAGGGTAACAAATGTTCGCAACACAAATTTTTACTAACGTTTCGGCAGGTGGGCCTCTGGTTACTCTGACGAAGGCAGGCCCACCTGCCGAAACGTTAGTAAAAATTTGTGTTTCGAACGTTTGGTACCCTTTTCCTCAATCTCATATTACACCGGATCCATCGATTTTCATTCGCACACACACACACACACACATATATATATATATATATATATATATATATATATATATATATATATATATATATATATATATATATATATATATATATATATATATATATATATATATATATATATATATATATATATATATACACAGATTGACACGTGCCGTTGTTTTCGTGAACGCCTTTATCACCTTCCTGTGAATCGCGCGCTTGCTTTGATTGTTCGCGGCGAGCGCAGTTATCACTTTCTGTTATGCCAATGCAAGCCGCGTTTATCTTGCATGTCGCTTCGGGAACCGTGTTGACAATTGCTGAAACTTTCAATGCTGGCGCGCACACTTGAGTAACTTCTTGAATTCCAGAGATAATGCGAGAACGCGTTAAGCCATGTGTATAAAAGCCGACGCACTGCGCCGCTTGTAAGCCTTTCCGCCGAACGACGACTGTTCACGCCGCTATTGCTGTGCGGTGTCATTGGCTTTGTTTTGCTGGGCACAAGTTCGCCAAATAAACAGTTCGCCTGACATCGCTTGAGTCCTGCGTGCGTCACTACGACGTGACAATGTATATATATATATATATATATAGCAGTCATAGTGGTGAATAGGCCTGATAGGTTTCCGGATGAAATCCGGTCTCCGGCTGAAAATTTGAATAAACGCTTTCTGCATTTTTGTTGCCAATTCCGAGGGTCTACTACTCATCTATATATATATATATATATATTGTCGCGGTACAACGCGAGCAAGAGACAACACGTTCAAGAAGCAACGAAACAGCGTGTTGAAGCCGTCAGGTCAGAAAAATGGGTCTTCGTCTTCTTCGTTCTTGAATTCCCCCTTGACCCACTACTCGGAGTTTATAATCAGGCATATCGTCATCGTCGTCTTTATGTCTAGACAGAATGCACGCGTCCTTCGCCTCTCCCTAAGGGAGCATCGCCCCGATGCTAATCAATTAAGGTCACTTTGTGAAAAGTATTTTTTTCGCACAATCACTCGCTCACATATGGTTTCATGCCGACTACGTGGACAAGTTCAGAACAGTGCTGACGGCGTGTCTTGCAGTAGGGGCTATCTGGAACGCCCTCGTATATGACGTCACTTAGTCGTCGCAGCACAGGATAGGGTCCGAAATACCGTCTCAGCAGTTTTTCAGATAGTCCTCGTTTTCGTATAGGCGTTTTCGTATAGACCTATGCTCTGTCACCTGTTTCGTAACAGCCTTGTGGTGTGCATTGTAGCGACCTGCGTCGGACACTTGCTGGTGTTGTATTCGGAGACGGGCGAGCTGCCTAGCTCCTTCTGCGCGCTGGGTAAAAGTGTCGGCATCCGTGTCAATGTCGTCAGGTTCGTGCGGTAGCATGGCATCGAGCATCGTCCTTACTTCCCGTCCATGGACAAGGCTGAATGGGGTCATCCGTGTGGTTTCCTGCTTGGCCGTATTGTAAGCAAACGTTATATAAGGCAGAATCTCGTCCTAATTTTTGTGCTCTAAGTCCACATACATTGAAAGCATGTCTTCAAGTGTTTTGTTTAGGCGCTCAGTCAGTCCGTTGGTCTGGGGATGATAGGCCGTAGTCTTCCGATGAGTTGTGCCACTGAGCATAAGGACATGGCTTAAGAGTGCAGCCGCAAAAGCGGTGCCTTGGTCTGTTATGACGATGGTTGGGGCGCCATGTCTCAGCACAACGCTCTCTACCGAAAATCGTGCTACCTCTGCTGCTGTGCCTCTCTGTATAGCCTTTCTTCCGGCGTATCGAGTAAGATAGTCAGTCGCTACAATGGCCCAGCGGTTACCACAGCTTATAGCCCATTCCGATCTGATGAAACGGAATGGGCGGAACTTGAACGGGCTGTAGCAAACCAGCCGGTTTTGTTAGAGGAGACTTCCGTCGCTGACAATCCAGGCAAGTCCGAACGTTATGTTTGACGGCAGCGGTAAGTCCTGGCCAGTAGTATTTTTGGCGCACCCTGTTCAGTGTTCGCGTGTAGCCTAAGTGCCCAGAAGTGACCTCGTTATGGCATGCTTGTAGTACTTCACTACGAAGGGCGGTAAGAACGACGAGTAGATAGGTGAATCCACTCGATGAGAAATTCATTTTGTATAGAACACTGTTCCTTAAACAAAACGAAGATAGTCCTCTTGCGAAAGCTTTAGGTGCGCTCAGAGTTCGTCCGTCCAAGAAATTAATTAGGCCAAGTAAGTCCGGGTCCTCACTTTGTTGTTGCGCTATGGTAGACGTGCCAAGAATACCGAGGAATGCTGTTTCCTCTCCATCGCAGGAAGCCGACTCAATGGGTGACCGAGACAGGCAGTCAGCGTCGGTGTGCCGTTTTCCCGACTTGTGCATGATCGTCATGTCAAACTCTTGCATTCGAAGGCTCCAACGTGCTAACCGTCCGGACGGATCTTTAATATTTGCGAGCCAACAGAGTGAATGGTGGTCGCTGATAACCTTGAAGGGCCGGCCGTAAAATTAGGGACGAAATTTTGTAAAAGCCCATGCATGATATGTAGAATTTATTGGCGCAAGGGTCATTGTTGGCCAAAGAGCGCCATTACAGATGAATTGATTCAAGCAGTGACCGATGACTTGAGATGTTAATACGTTATATGGCTGCAAAGGGGCCTAAAATCAAGTTGCTGTATAGAGGCGCAAAACATATATAGCTAAAATTATGAAGGTGGCGGGTGGGCTGTTCTATGAATGTCGAATGCATGGTAAGTGATTACTCAGCACGAATCCATCCTCAAGGTCCTTGCGGTCAAGGGCCGGGAGGGAAGGTGCTTTCCAATAAAATACCGCAGCAATAGCCTCTGCTGAGAGGGCGTGCTACAGGTCACCTGGATAAATGACGTTAAAATTCTGTATGTCTTTTAAAAAGGCGATGATTGATTGATATTTAAAAACAGGTTCGTCGCCCAGGAGCATTAAAGGATGCAGTGGGAGATTCACACATGTGGGTAGTGGAAAATGCTTCCATTTCTTGGCATTCTAAAAGGGCATGCAGTACAGTGAGTGGCTCATCACATCTTGGACAGACAGGTGGGTCGCCACTGGATAATAAGTATGCGTGTGTACTGTATGTGTGTCCTATTCTGAGTCTGCAAAGTGTAACCTGAGTGTGACGTGTCTTTGATTCTGGTGGCCAACGGGCGAGATGAGGCTTGATGACGTGTAGTTTATTGTTTGTTTGTTTATCCCACAGACATTGCCAGTAGGCCCGTACCTCTTTCTTCACAAGTGGCTTTAGGTCCATCACGGGAACGGCCATAGCCGGGGTGACAGCGTCTGTATGGGAATGCATGGCTAGCTTGTCGGCCAACTTATTTCCCCTGATATCGCGGTGTCTTGGCACCCAGCACAATACGATTTGTTGAACGGCTGCAATCGCGGTGCACAGCATTGAATACAGAGCCACAACCACAGGGTTTCTGAATCTGCTCGGAGATTTTAAAGATTTCACTATCCTTAAAGAATCTGTATAAATGACTGCCTTTGCTATGTTTAAGTGCTTAATGTGTTTAACGGCAAACAGGATCGCATAGGCCTCCGCGGTGAAAATACTTGTGCATGGATGTAGGACTCCGGAAGCCGAAAAAGATGGACCGATCACCGAATAAGATACACCAGCGTGAGACTTCGAAGCATCTGTGAAAAATTCCGGGCAAGGGTATTTGTACTGCAATTCCAGGGAGTGCATGTGCATATGTGATACAGGAGCAGGCTTTGTCACATCTACGAAGGACATGTCACAATCGAATCGCTAAGTCGCCACTGCCACGGAGGGAGCTCCACTCCTGGAGGCATAACAGACAATTCCTGGAGTGACAGGTCCATCTCTGCAGCAAGACATCTTATTCGCAGGGAGTAAGGCTCTCTCACGGAAGGACGGTTCTCGAGGATTTGATGGTTGGGCAGATTGTTTACAGTATTGTTTGTGGGATGTTCAGTGTTAGCATTTACCTTTATGAAATACAGAAACGTTGAGTATGCTCTCTGGAGGTGAAGCGACCATTCATTCGACTCGGCGTACAGGCTTTCTACGAGGCTTGTCCTGAACGCACCCGTAGAGAGGCGAATGCCTAGGTGGTGGATGGGGTCCGCCATCTTCAAGGCGCTGGGTGTCGCAGACTGGTAAACTATGGCCCCGTAATCTAAACGCGATCGTATAAGGCTCTTATAAAGATTCAATAGGCAGCCTGTGTCGCTTCCCCACGTGGTGCGTGACAAGACCTTTAAGATGTTCATACTTTTCATGCACTTTTCTCTAAGATATCTTATATGTGGCACAAATGTCAGTTTTGTGTCCGAAATCATACCTAAAAATTTGTGTTCCGTGTTCACTGGCAACCACTGACCCTTTAGGCGGACATCTGGTTGGGGATAAAGGCCTGTCTTCCTGAAGAAAGTGACACAGATACTCTTGTGTGGGTTTAGGATGAAACCGTTTTCGTCGGCCCACTTCGACACCTTGTTAAGACCAAGCTGGACCTGCCTCTCACATGTTGCGAGATTGCATGATTTAAATGCTATTTGTACGTCATCTACATATGTGGAATAAAACATGTTTAGTGGAATGGAGAGGTACAGGGAATTCATTTTTATGAGAAATAGCGTGCAGCTAAGCACCCCACCCTGTGGCACACCTGTTTCCTGGACAAATGGCCGTGATAGGGCATTGCCCACCCGAACACGGAATGTGCGGTTGCACAGATACCTTTCTAGGACACTTAACATTTTGCCACGTATACCTAATGTCGACAGGTCCCTCAGTATTCCGAAGCGCCACGTCGTATGGTACGCCTTTTCCATGTCTAGAAATATGGACAGAAGGAACTGTTTGTGTACAAAAGCATCACGTATCTCAGCCTCAATACGTATCAAGTGGTCCGTGGTGAATCGACCCTCTCGAAATCCGCATTGATACGGATCTAGCAGTTTGTTTGATTCTAGGAAATGCATTAGGCGACGATTTATCATCTTTTCCAAAACCTTACATAGGCAACTAGTTAGTGCTATGGCCGATAGCTCGAAACTGAAGATGGATCTTTTCCTTGTTTCAGGATTGGTATTACAGTGGCTTCTTTCCAGGAAGATGGGATCTCGCCAGAAGACCATATGGCATTATAGAGGGAAAGCGGAGTTTCCTTTGTTCCGGGGGGCACGTGCTTCAACATTTCATATGTAATGCGATCGGGGCCTGACGCAGATTTTTTGCAGCAACCAAGTGATGCATGTAATTCAGCCACAGAGAAAGGTTGATTGTAAGCCTCATTTCCTGTGTTTTTCCTATCTAGTTTCTGCCTTTCTATTGCTGCTTTATATTGTCTAAATGTATCTGTATAGTGTGCTGAACTAGACACATGTTCGAAATGTGCACCCATAAAGTTAGCCTGGTCTTCAAGGGTGCCTCCCTGCGTATTTACCAATGGAAGTGAGTGCGTTGGTCGGCCTCTTACTATATTTACCCTGTTCCAGACATTGCGCTCATCAGTATAAGAGTTGATACTACCAAGAAATTTGTGCCAACTCTCTCTCCTGGCCTGCCTGCGGGTCCTCCTGCCCTCAGATTTAGCTTTTTTCACTTTCACTTTCACTTTATTTCCTTAAAGGCCCCGTTTGGGGGCATTACATAAGGGGTGGGAGTACAGGAAGTTTGCATAATACATGACCATTCAGGATGAGAAGTGCACTTTTACAGCAGCGATGAAAGCGTCTGGGTTGGTGATGGCAACGATGGTGTAGGGAAGGCCGTTCCAGTCCACAGTGGTGCGTGGGAAAAAAGAAGACGAGAAAGTGAGAGTACGGGTTCGAGGGCGAGCAACACTTAAGCCATGACCTGTACGAAGAGATATGCGAGCAGGCGGTGAGATGTACGGTGGTTGATGGAGTGAACTGTGGTACATTTTATGAAACAGGGCTAGGCTGGCAGTGCGACGGCGAC
The DNA here is from genome assembly GCA_013339685.2 of Hyalomma asiaticum. Lineage (NCBI taxonomy): Eukaryota > Metazoa > Arthropoda > Arachnida > Ixodida > Ixodidae > Hyalomma > Hyalomma asiaticum. The sequence continues at coordinate 2,979 of JABSTT010006246.1, read as the reverse complement.
AGGAAAGGGTGGGCAAGCCAGTTTCCGCCTTTTATGAGGATACACTTACGTTATACGAATATGATGAGTGAATAAAGACTTGTAGGCGATGAGTTTAACGTGAGGAGGAGAGCTTCGTAAATGACGCCTGAGAAAGCCTAGGGTTCTGTTAGTGGATGAGATGATGTTGGACACATGCGGAAACCAATTCAGATCTTTGGAGATAGTTACACCGAGATACTTGAAAGTACTAACAGACTCAACTCGAGTGCTAGAAATTTTGTACGGATAAAGGAGAGGGTTACGCGAAGCTTATGAGGTTCTATGCAGTCGGAGAATCGCGTAAAATCCTCCAGGCTTTGTTCTGTTTCCTCCATTTGTTTGAGAAATGCACTTTGAAGCAGCATCAACAAGAAAGGCAGTAAAATACTCTATAGCAGAGTGCATTCCCGACGAACACAAGTCAGCCCATGACGCATAATTAGTAATACTTTGGAATTTCTCCCAGTCTGCTGTCTGGACTTTCCACCGGGGAGGTCCTGGACTGGATTCATGTTGTTTGGATGCTCTCAGTAGAATTGGAAAGTGGTCACTGGCGCAAAGATTGTGAATAACTTCCCATTGGAATTCAGCAAAAATGGACGGGGAACTTATGGCGAGGTCAATGGACGAGTATGTTTTGTTGGCGAGACTATAGTAGGTGGGTTCCTTTTTGTTTAGGAGACACGCACCAGAGGAGAACAGATAGTGTTCAATAAGGCGTCCTCGCGCGTCGATGCGAGAGTCGCCCCACAAACCACTATGTGCATTAAGGTCACCTAGAACAAGGTAGGATTCAGGTAACTCAAGTTCTTTATTTGTAAGCTGAGAATTTGGTGGAACATAAAGAGAACAGATGGTTATCAGTTTATTTAAAAGGACGGCATGTACAGCCACCGCCTCAAGAGTAGTTTGCAAAGGGAGGTGCTGACATGTTACACTTCTTTCCAGTATGATGGCGACACCGCCAGATGATGCGAAGCCATCCTCGCGGTCTTTTCTGAAGACAATATTTTGACAAAGAAAGCTGTTATTCCTGGAGTCAAGGTGTGTTTCTTGGACACACAGCACCTTCGGACTGAATTTACATAAAGTTCCTGAATGTCGTCTAAGTCGTGTAGAAGTCCTCTGACATTTCACTGTATTATTGTATCCATGTTGAGAAAAGGAGTGGTGCTGTGTGTCTTAGTTTGGTTATACCGATCTTACAGAGGCTTTTCAGGCCCTGTGATCGGAGTTTTGTCTTTTTTGGTGCGTTCGAGGGAACCTCGACGCACCCTAGGCGCTCTATGCACCTTCTCAAAAACAGTTGTGTCCATCGCCTCTTCCGGGGCTCTGGACACACGCTCTAACGAGCGATTTGTACGTGCGGGCTTCGTCCCAAGGGACGAATCCTTTGCCCCCACCTGTGCGGAGGCCAGTGTGACCTCCTTGACCCCTGAGCTGTTCTGGATGATACCACAACTGCTAGAGGCCACGGGTGTGGCAGAGTTTGGAGGTGCCAGGGTAGCCTTGGCTGCTCCCACCGTGGGGACGGATGCCACTGGCGGCGGCTCGCTGCTTGCGGGCCGGGCTGGTGGCGGAGGCCGGTGCGACGTTGCCCCCTGACGCGCCGCATCAGCAAAAGTTGTATGGAAGGGAGAGACCCTTCTACGGGCCTCCCTAAAAGAGATGTTTTCCCTGACTTTAAGAGAAATATCTTTCTCCATCCTCCAGTTCGGGCAGGTTCGTGAGTAGGCGGCATGGGCACCATCGCAGTTTGCACAGTGAGGTACCTCAGTGCAGCCGTCTGAGGGGTGTCCCTGTACTCCACATTTTGCACAAGTGAGCTTGCCACGGCAGCTCTGTGTGCCATGACCAAATCTTTCACAGTCTAAGCAGCGCCTGGGATTGGGGATGTAGGGCCTGACGGGTAGCTTAATATAACCTGTTTCGATATTCTGTGGAAGTTCACTGGATGCAAATGTTAGTATTAGGTGTTTGGTTGGGATTTCCTGGTTATCTCGCCTGAGTTTAATGCGCTGCACTTTGGTGACATTTTGGTCCTTCCAACCGTCAAGGAGTTCTGCTTCAGTTAGTTCAAGAAGGTCTTTGTCAGATACAACACCGCGAGAGCTATTCATTGATCTGTGTGAGGTTACTGTTATTGGGGTTTGTCCTATAATGTCTGTAGACTGGTCAGTTTGTTGTATTGTTGCTGATCTCGGATTTCAAGGAGGAGGTCACCACTAGCCATTCTCGTTATCTTAAAGCCCGGGCCCAGTTTCTCTGTCAAGGTTTCTCTGGCAAGGGAGTCATCCAAGAATCGTCGAGCCCTTGGGCAGCTCCGGTCATATTGGTGCAAAAGAAGGGTGGTACATGGCGATTCTGTGTTGATTACCGTCGTCTAAACACAGTTACTAAGAAAGATGTATACCCGTTACCACGAATTGACGACGCCATCGATTGCCTCTTTGTGGCACCTTACTTTTCGTCGGTTGATTTACGGTCAGGGTACTGGCAAAAACCCATGCACGATAACGACAGAGAAAAGGCGGCATTCATAACGCCGGACGGATTATTCGAATTTAACGTGATGCCTTTCGGGCTGTGCAATGCGCCCGCAACGTTCGAAAGGTTCATGGACACCATACTGCGCGGCTTGAAATGGGAAATTTTCATGTGCTACCTAGACGACGTTGTCATTTTCGGACGAACATTCAGTGAGCGCAACAAGCGTCTAGACCTAGTACTGAACTGCTTGGAGAAAGCCGGCCTTGTGCTCAATTCAAAGAAGTGCCGCTTTGGTGAACGGCAGACGCTTGTGCTTGGACACTTGGTTGACAAAGAAGGTATAGGACCAGATCCCCAGAAGACTGCTGCTGTAGAAGAATTCAAGGCGCCTCAATCTGTCAAGCAGTCGCGAAGTTTTTAGGTTTATGCTCTTACTTCCGGCGATTCATTCCCAGATTTGCTGACTTG
>JABSTT010006245.1:0-13127 GCA_013339685.2 Hyalomma asiaticum | reverse complement strand
ATCATCTGGGCATAGCACGCAGAATAACACTGGAATGTTTGGCTATTTGGAATGCAAATAATGGTGAAAATGACACTCCTAAGCTTTAGCGACGCAAGCGGTCCCGAATTCTTTGCTAGGAACACAAGTGCAAGAAACGACGTTTTATGCACTTACAGTGCGCGAACTGCTGTATTCAAAAAAGGAAGGGGTGAAACACCTTGAAAGGTCATGGTTAGCAAAGCAACAATGAAAGCATCTATATAAACCTTTACATTTCCTTCTAAGTGTGCACATAGGAAATTTCTCATGCAGAAACATTCGTGCGTGTCTCATGTTTTATGCTCTTGTACCTTGTCTTCGTGAAAAGGCTGTTCCATCATCTGTTCATAGCACGCAGAATAACACTGGAATGTTTCGCTATTTGGAATGCAATAATGGTGAAAATGACACTCCTAAGCTTTAGCGACGCAAGCGGTCCCGAATTCTTTGCTAGGAAGCACGAGTGCAAGAAACGACGTTTTATGCACTTACAGTGCGCAACTGCTGTATTCAAAAAAGGAAGGGGTGAAACACCTTGAAAGGTCATGGTTAGCAAAGCAAACAAAGGAAAGCATCTATATACACCTTAGACTTTCCTTCTAAGTGTGCACACAGGAAATTTCTCATGCAGAAACATTGGTGCTGTCTCATGTTTTGCATGCTCTGTGTAACCTTGTCTTCGTGAAAAGGCTGTTTCCGATCATCTGTGCATAGCACGCAGAATAACACTGGAATGTTTCGGCTATTTGGAATGCAAATAATGGTGAAAATCACACTCCTAAGCTTTAGCGACGGTAAGCGGTCCCGAATTCTTTGCTAGGAACACAAGTGCAAGAAACGACGTTTTATGCACTTACAGTGCGCAACTGCTGTATTCAAAAAAGGAACGGGTGAAACACCTTGAAAGTCATGGTTAGCAAAGCAACAATGAAAGCACCTATATACACCTTTACATTTCCTTCTAAGTGTGCACATAGGAAATTTCTCATGCAGAAACATTGGTGCGTGTCTCATGTTTTCATGCTCTGGTAACCTTGTGTTCGTGAAAAGACTGTGTCCATCATCTGGGCATAGCACGCAGAATAACACTGGAATGTTTGGCTATTTGGAATGCAAATAATGGTGAAAATGACACTCCTAAGCTTTAGCGACGCAAGCGGTCCCGAATTCTTTGCTAGGAACACAAGTGCAAGAAACGACGTTTTATGCACTTACAGTGCGCAACTGCTGTATTCAAAAAAGGAAGGGGTGAAACACCTTGAAAGGTCATGGTTAGCAAAGCACCAATGAAAGCACCTATATACACCTTTACGATTTCCTTCTAAGTGTGCACACAGGAAATTTCTCATGCAGAAACATTGGTGCGTGTCTCATGTTTTCATGCTCTAGTGACCTTGTGTTCGTGAAAAGACTGTCTCCATCATCTGGGCATAGCACGCAGAATAACACTGGAATGTTTGGCTATTTGGAATGCAAATAATGGTGAAAATGACACTCCTAAGCTTTAGCGACGTAAGCGGTCCCGAATTCTTTGCTAGGAACAAGAGTGCAAGAAACGACGATTTATGCACTTACAAGTGCGCAACTGCTGTATTCAAAAAGGAAGGGTGAAACACCTTGAAAGGTCATGGTTAGCAAAGCAACAAAGAAAGCATCTATATACACCTTTAGATTTCCTTCTAAGTGTGCACACAGGAAATTTCTCATGCAGAAACATTGGTGCGTGTCTATGTTTTCATGCTCTGTTACCTTGTCTTCGTGAAAGACTGTGTCCGATCATCTGGCATAGCACGCAGAATAAACACTGGAATGTTGGCTATTTGGAATGCAAATAATGGTGAAAATGACACTCCTAAGCTTTAGCGACGCAAGCGGTCCCGAATTCTTTGCTAGCAACACAAGTGCAAGAAACGACGTTTTATGCACTTACAGTGCGCAACTGCTGTATTCAAAAAGGAAGGGGTGAAACACCTTGAAAGGTCATGGTTAGCAAAGAAACAACGAAAGCACTATATACACCTTTACATTTCCATCCAAGTGTGCACATAGGAAATTTCTCATGCAGAAACATTGGTGCGTGTCTCATGTTTTCATGCTCTGGTGACCTTGTGTTCGTGAAAAGACTGTCTCCATCATCTGGGCATAGCACGCAGAATAACACTAGAATGTTTGGCTATTTGGAATGCAAATGGTGAAATTGACACTCCTAAGCTTTAGCGACGTAAGCGGTCCCGAATTCTTTGCTAGGAACACAAGTGCAAGAAACGACGTTTTATGCACTTACAGTGCGCAACTGCTGTATTCAAAAAGGAACGGGGTGAAACACCTTGAAAGGTCATGGTTAGCAAAGCAACAAAGAAAGCACTCTATATACACCTTAGATTTCCTTCTAAGTGTGCACACAGGAAATTTCTCATGCAGAAACATTGGTGCGTGTCTCATGTTTTCATGCTCTAGTGACCTTGTGTTCGTGAAGACTGTGTAGATCATCTGGGCATAGCACGCAGAATAACACTGGAATGTTTGGCTATTTGGAATGCAAATAATGGTGAAAATGACACTCCTAAGCTTTAGCGACGCAAGCGGTCCCGAATTCTTTGCTAGGAACACAAGTGCAAGAAACGACGTTTTATGCACTTACAGTGCGCGACTGCTGTATTCAAAAAAGGAAGGGGTGAAACACCTTGAAAGGTCATGGTTAGCAAAGCAACAATGAAAGCATCTATATACACCTTTAGATTTCCTTCTAAGTGTGCACACAGGAAATTTCTCATGCAGAAACATTGGTGCGTGTCTCATGTTTTCATGCTCTAGTGACCTTGTGTTCGTGAAGACTGTGTAGATCATCTGGGCATAGCACGCAGAATAACACTGGAATGTTTGGCTATTTGGAATGCAAATAATGGTGAAAATGACACTCCTAAGCTTTAGCGACGCAAGCGGTCCCGAATTCTTTGCTCGGAGCACAAGTGCAAGAAACGACGTTTTATGCACTTACAGTGCGCAACTGCTGTATTCAAAAAAGGAAGGGGTGAAACACCTTGAAAGGTCATGGTTAGCAAAGAAACAACGAAGCACCTATATACACCTTTACATTTCCATCCAAGTGTGCACATAGGAAATTTCTCATGCAGAAACATTGGTGCGTGTCTCATGTTTTCATGCTCTGGTGACCTTGTGTTCGTGAAAGACTGTCTCCATCATCTGGGCATAGCACGCAGAATAACACTAGAATGTTTGGCTATTTGGAATGCAAATGGTGAAATGACACTCCTAAGCTTTAGCGACGGAAGCGGTCCCGAATTCTTTGCTAGGAACACAAGTGCAAGAAACGACGTTTATGCACTTACAGTGCGCAACTGCTGTATTCAAAAAAGGAACGGGGTGAAACACCTTGAAAGGTCATGGTTAGCAAAGCAACAATGAAAGCATCAATATACACCTTTAACTTTCCTTCTATGTGTGCACATAGGAAATTTCTCATGCAGAAACATTGGTGCGTGTCTCATGTTTTGATGCTCTGTGTACCTTGTCTTCGTGAAAAGACTGTTCCATCATCTGGGCATAGCACGCAGAATAACACTGGAATGTTTGGCTATTTGGAATGCAAATAATGGTGAAAATGACACTCCTAAGCTTTAGCGACGCAAGCGGTCCCGAATTCTTTGCTAGGAGCACAAGTGCAAGAAACGACGTTTTATGCACTTACAGTGCGCAACTGCTGTATTCAAAAAGGAAGGGGTGAAACACCTTGAAATGTCATGGTTAGCAAAGCAACAATGAAAGCATCCTATATACACTTAGATTTCCTTCTAAGTGTGCACACAGGAAATTTCTCATGCAGAAACATTGGTGCGTGTCTCATGTTTTCATGCTCTAGTACCTTGTGTTCGTGAAAGACTGTGTAGATCATCTGGGCATAGCACGCAGAATAACACTGGAATGTTTGGCTATTTGGAATGCAAATAATGGTGAAAATGACACTCCTAAGCTTTAGCGACGCAAGCGGTCCCGAATTCTTTGCTAGGAACACAAGTGCAAGAAACGACGTTTTATGCACTTACAGTGCGCAACTGCTGTATTCAAAAAAGGAAGGGTGAAACACCTTGAAAGGTCATGGTTAGCAAAGCAACAATGAAAGCATCTATATACACCTTTAGATTTCCTTCTAAGTGTGCACACAGGAAATTTCTCATGCAGAAACATTGGTGCGTGTCTCATGTTTTCATGCTCTAGTGACCTTGTGTTCGTGAAGACTGTGTAGATCATCTGGGCATAGCACGCAGAATAACACTGGAATGTTTGGCTATTTGGAATGCAAATAATGGTGAAAATGACACTCCTAAGCTTTAGCGACGCTAAGCGGTCCCGAATTCTTTGCTCGGAGCACAAGTGCAAGAAACGACGTTTTATGCACTTACAGTGCGCAACTGCTGTATTCAAAAAGGAAGGGTGAAACACCTTGAAAGGTCATGGTTAGCAAAGCAACAAAGAAAGCATCTATATACACCTTTAGATTTCCTTCTAAGTGTGCACATAGGAAATTTCTCATGCAGAAACATTGGTGCGTGTCTCATGTTTTGATGCTCTTGTAACCTTGTCTTCGTGAAAAGGCTCTTTCCATCATCTGTTCATAGCACGCAGAATAACACTGGAATGTTTCGCTATTTGGAATGCAAATAATGGTGAAAATCACACTCCTAAGCTTTAGCGACGTAAGCGGTGCCCAAATTCTTGCTCGGAGCACAAGTGCAAGAAACGACGTTTTATGCACTTACAGTGCGCAACTGCTGTATTCAAAGAAAGAAGGGATGAAACACCTTGACAAGGTCATGGTTAGCAAAGCAACAATGAAAGCATCAATATACACCTTTACATTTCCTTCTATGTTGCACACAGGAAATTTCTCATGCAGAAACATTGGTGCGTGTCTCATGTTTTGATGCTCTGTAACCTTGTCTTCGTGAAAAGGACTGTTTCCATCATCTGGTCATAGCACGCAGAATAACCACTGGAATGTTTCGCATTTGGAATGCAAATAATGGTGAAAATCACACTCCTAAGCTTTAGCGACGTAAGCGGTCCCGAATTCTTTGCTAGGAGCACAAGTGCAAGAAACGACGTTTTATGCACTTACAGTGCGCAACTGCTGTATTCAAAAAGGAAGGGTGAAACACCTTGAAAGGTCATGGTTAGCAAAGCAACAATGAAAGCATCTATATACACCTTTACATTTCCTTCTAAGTGTGCACACAGGAAATTTCTCATGCAGAAACATTGGTGCGTGTCTCATGTTTTCATGCTCTAGTGACCTTGTGTTCGTGAAAGACTGTGTAGATCATCTGGGCATAGCACGCAGAATAACACTGGAATGTTTGGCTATTTGGAATGCAAATAATGGTGAAAATGACACTCCTAAGCTTTAGCGACGCAAGCGGTCCCGAATTCTTTGCTAGGAGCACAAGTGCAAGAAACGACGTTTTATGCACTTACAGTGCGCAACTGCTGTATTCAAAAAGGAAGGGGTGAAACACCTTGAAAGGTCATGGTTAGCAAAGCAACAAGAAAGCACCTATATACACCTTTAGATTTCCTTCTAAGTGTGCACACAGGAAATTTCTCATGCAGAAACATTGGTGCGTTCTCATGTTTTCATGCTCTAGTGTACCTTGTGTGCGTGAAAGACTGTGTAGCTCATCTGGGCATAGCACGCAGAATAACACTGGAATGTTTGGCTATTTGGATGCAAATAATGGTGAAAATGACACTCCTAAGCTTTTAAGCGACGCAAGCGGTCCCGAATTCTTGCTAGGAACACGAGTGCGAGAAACGACGTTTTATGCACTTACAGTGCGCGAACTGCTGTATTCAAAAAAGGAAGGGGTGAAACCCCTTGAAAGGTCATGGTTAGCAAAGCAACAATGAAAGCACCTATATACACCTTCTACATTTCCTTCTAAGTGTGCACACAGGAAATTTCTCATGCAGAAACATTGGTGCGTGTCTCATGTTTTTCATGCTCTAGGTGACCTTGTGTTCGTGAAGACTGTGTTCCGATCATCTGGGCATAGCACGCAGAATAACACTGGAATGTTTGGCTATTTGGAATGCAAATAATGGTGAAAATGACACTCCTAAGCTTTAGCGACGCAAGCGGTCCCGAATTCTTTGCTCGGAGCACAAGTGCAAGAAACGACGTTTTATGCACTTACAGTGCGCGACTGCTGTATTCAAAAAAGGAAGGGGTGAAACACCTTGAAAGGTCATGGTTAGCAAAGCAACAAGAAAGCATCTATATACACCTTTAGATTTCCTTCTAAGTGTGCACACAGGAAATTTCTCATGCAGAAACATTGGTGCGTGTCTCATGTTTTCATGCTCTAGTGACCTTGTGTTCGTGAAGACTGTGTAGATCATCTGGCATAGCACGCAGAATAACACTGGAATGTTTGGCTATTTGGAATGCAAATAATGGTGAAAATGACACTCCTAAGCTTTAGCGACGTAAGCGGTCCCGAATTCTTTGCTCGGAGCACAAGTGCAAGAAACGACGTTTTATGCACTTACAGTGCGCAACTGCTGTATTCAAAAAAGCAAGGGGTGAAACACCTTGAAAGGTCATGGTTAGCAAAGCAACAATGAAAGCATCAATATAAACCTTTACATTTCTTCTATGTGTGCACATGGAAATTTCTCATGCAGAAACATTGGTGCGTGTCATGTTTTGATGCTCTTGTAACCTTGTCTTCGTGAAAAGACTGTTTCCATCATCTGTTCATAGCACGCAGAATAACACTGGAATGTTTCGCTATTTGGAATGCAATAATGGTGAAAATCACACTCCTAAGCTTTAGCGACGCAAGCGGTCCCAAATTCTTTGCTCGGAGCACAAGTGCAAGAAACGACGTTTTATGCACTTACAGTGCGCGACTGCTGTATTAAAAAAAGGAAGGGGTGAAACACCTTGAAAGGTCATGGTTAGCAAAGAAACAACGAAAGCACCTATATACACGTTTACATTTCCATCGAAGTGTGCACACAGGAAATTTCTCATGCAGAAACATTGATGCGTGTCTCATGTTTTCATGCGCTAGTGAACTTGTGTTCGTGAAGACTGTGTAGATCATCTGGGCATAGCACGCAGAATAACACTGGAATGTTTGGCTATTCGGAATGCAAACAATGGTGAAAATGACACTGCTAAGCTTTAGCGACGTAAGCGGTCCCAAATTCCTTGCTCGGAGCACAAGTGCAAGAAACGACGTTTTATGCACTTACAGTGCGCAACTGCTGTATTCAAAAAAGGAAGGGGTGAAACACCTTGAAAGGTCATGGTTAGCAAAGCAACAATGAAAGCATCTATATACACCTTTAGATTTCCTTCTAAGTGTGCACACAGGAAATTTCTCATGCCGAAACATTGGTGCGTGTCTCATGTTTTCATACTCTAGTGACCTTGTGTTCGTGAAGACTGTGTAGATCATCTGAGCATAGCACGCAGAATAACACTGGAATGTTTGGCTATTTGGAATGCAAATAATGGTGGAAATGACACTCCTAAGCTTTAGCGACGTAAGCGGTCCCGAATTCTTTGCTCGGAGCACAAGTGCAAGAAACGACGTTTTATGCACTTACAGTGCGCGAACTGCTGTATTCAAAAAGGAAGGGGTGAAACACCTTGAAAGGTCATGGTTAGCAAAGCAACAAATGAAAGCATCTATATACACCTTTAGATTTCCTTCTAAGTGTGCACACAGGAAATTTCTCATGCAGAAACATTGGTGCGTGCTCATGTTTTCATGCTCTAGTGACCTTGTGTTCGTGAAGACTGTGTAGATCATCTGGCATAGCACGCAGAATAACACTGGAATGTTTGGCTATTTGGAATGCAAATAATGGTGAAAATGACACTCCTAAGTTTTAGCGACGCAAGCGGTCCCGAATTCTTTGCTAGGAACACGAGTGCAAGAAACGACGTTTTATGCACTTACAATGCGCAACTGCTGTATTCAAAAAAGGAAGGGGTGAAACACCTTGAAAGGTCATGGTTAGCAAAGCAACAATGAAAGCACTATATACACCTTTACATTTCCATCTAAGTGTGCACATATGAAATTTCTCATGCAGAAACATTGGTGCGTGTCTCATGTTTTCATGCTCTAGTGACCTTGTGTTCGTGAAGACTGTTCATCATCTGGTCATAGCACGCAGAATAACACTGGAATGTTTGGCTATTTGGAATGCAAATAATGGTGAAAATGACACTCCTAAGCTTTAGCGACGTAAGCGGTCCCAAATTCTTTGCTCGGAGCACAAGTGCAAGAAACGACGTTTTATGCACTTACAGTGCGCAACTGCTGTATTCAAAAAGGAAGGGTGAAACACCTTGAAATGTCATGGTTAGCAAAGCACCAATGAAAGCACCTATATACACTACGTTTCCTTCTAAGTGTGCACACAGGAAATTTCTCATGCAGAAACATTGGTGCGTGTCATGTTTTCATGCTCTAGTGACCTTGTGTTCGTGAAGACTGTGTAGATCATCTGGGCATAGCACGCAGAATAACACTGGAATGTTTGGCTATTTGGAATGCAAATAATGGTGAAAATGACACTCCTAAGCTTTAGCGACGCTAAGCGGTCCCGAATTCTTTGCTAGGAACACGAGTGCAAGAAACGACGTTTTATGCACTTACAGTGCGCAACTGCTGTATTCAAAAAGGAAGGGGTGAAACACCTTGAAAGGTCATGGTTAGCAAAGCAACAAAGAAAGCATCTATATACACCTTTAGATTTCCTTCTAAGTGTGCACACAGGAAATTTCTCATGCAGAAACATTGGTGCGTGTCTCATGTTTTCATGCTCTAGTGACCTTGTGTTCGTGAAGACTGTGTAGATCATCTGGGCATAGCACGCAGAATAACACTGGAATGTTTGGCTATTTGGAATGCAAATAATGGTGAAAATGACACTCCTAAGCTTTAGCGACGCAAGCGGTCCCGAATTCTTTGCTAGGAACACGAGTGCAAGAAACGACGTTTATGCACTTACAATGCGCGAACTGCTGTATTCAAAAAGGAAGGGGTGAAACACCTTGAAAGGTCATGGTTAGCAAAGCAACAATGAAAGCATCTATATAACCTTTACATTTCCTTCTATGTGTGCACAGATGAAATTTCTCATGCAGAAACATTCGTGCGTGTCTCATGTTTTGATGCTCTGGTGACCTTGTGCTTCGTGGAAAGGACTGTCTCCATCATCTGGTCATAGCACGCAGAATAACACTGGAAGTTTTCGGCTATTTGGAATGCAAATAATGGTGAAATTGACACTCCTAAGCTTTAGCGACGTAAGCGGTCCCAAATTCTTTGCTCGGAGCACAAGTGCAAGAAACGACGTTTTATGCACTTACAGTGCGCAACTGCTGTATTGCAAAAAGGAACGGGTGAAACACCTTGAAAGGTCGTGGTTAGCAAAGCAACAAAGAAAGCATCTATATACACCTTTAGATTTCCTTCTAAGTGTGCACACAGGAAATTTCTCATGCCGAAACATTGGTGCGTGTCTCATGTTTTCATACTCTAGTGACCTTGTGTTCGTGAAGACTGTGTAGATCATCTGGGCATAGCACGCAGAATAACACTGGAATGTTTGGCTATTTGGAATGCAAATAATGGTGAAAATGACACTCCTAAGCTTTAGCGACGTAAGCGGTCCCAAATTCTTTGCTCGGAGCACAAGTGCAAGAAACGACGTTTTATGCACTTACAGTGCGCAACTGCTGTATTCAAAAAAGGAAGGGGTGAAACACCTTGAAAGGTCATGGTTAGCAAAGCAACAATGAAAGCATCTATATACACCTTTACATTTCCTTCTAAGTGTGCACACAGGAAATTTCTCATGCAGAAACATTGGTGCGTCTCATGTTTTCATGCTCTAGTGACCTTGTGTTCGTGAAGACTGTGTAGATCATCTGGGCATAGCACGCAGAATAACACTGGAATGTTTGGCTATTTGGAATGCAAATAATGGTGAAAATGACACTCCTAAGCTTTAGCGACGTAAGCGGTCCCGAATTCTTTGCTCGGAGCACAAGTGCAAGAAACGACGTTTATGCACTTACAGTGCGCAACTGCTGTATTCAAAAAGGAACGGGCTGAAACCACCTGAAAGGTCATGGTTAGCAAAGCACCAATGAAAGCATCCTATATAACCTTTACAATTTTCCTTCTATGTGTGCACATCAGGAAATTTCTCATGCAGAAACATTCGTGCGTTCTCATGTTTTGCATGCTCTTGTAACTTGTCTTCGTGAAAAGCTGTTCCATCATCTGGTCATAGCACGCAGAATAACACTGGAATGTTTGGCTATTTGGAATGCAATAATGGTGAAAATCGACACTCCTAAGCTTTAGCGACGATAAGCGGTTCCCAAATTCTTTGCTAGGAGCACAAGTGCAAGAAACGACGTTTTATGCACTTACAGTGCGCACTGCTTGTATTCAACAAAGGAACGGGTGAAACACCTTGAAAGGTCCTGGTTAGCAAAGCACAAAGAAAGCATCTATATACACCTTTAGATTTCCTTCTAAGTGTGCACATAGGAAATTTCTCATGCAGAAACATTGGTGCGTGTCTCCTGTTTTCATGCTCTAGGTGACCTTGTGTTCGTGAAAGACTGTGTCCATCATCTGGCATAGCACGCAGAATAACACTGGAATGTTTGGCTATTTGGAATGCAATATTGGTGAAAATGACACTCCTAAGCTTTAGCGACGCAAGCGGTCCCGAATTCTTGCTCGAGCAACAAGTGCGAGAAACGACGTTTTATGCACTTACAGTGCGCAACTGCTGTATTCAAAAAGGCAAGGGTGAAACACCTTGAAAGGTCATGGTTAGCAAAGCAACAATGAAAGCATCAATATACACCTTTACGTTTCCTTCTAAGTGTGCACACTAGAAATTTCTCATGCAGAAACATTGCGTGCGTGTTCATGTTTTATGCTCTGTGAACCTTGTCTTCGTGCAAAGGCTGATTCCATCTTGTCATAGCACGCAGACTAAACACTGGAATGTTTGGCTATTTGGAATGCAAATAATGGTGAAATGACACTCCTAAGCTTTTAGCGACGTAAGCGGTCCCGAATTCTTTGCTCGGAACACGAGTGCAAGAAACGACGTTTTATGCACTTACAGTGCGCGACTGCTGTATTCAAAAAGGAAGGGGTGAAACACCTTGAAAGGTCATGGTTAGCAAAGCAACAAAGAAAGCATCTATATACACCTTTAGATTTCCTTCTAAGTGTGCACACAGGAAATTTCTCATGCAGAAACATTGGTGCGTGTCATGTTTTCATGCTCTAGTGACCTTGTGTTCGTGAAGACTGTGTAGATCATCTGGGCATAGCACGCAGAATAACACTGGAATGTTTGGCTATTTGGAATGCAAATAATGGTGAAAATGACACTCCTAAGTTTTAGCGACGCAAGCGGTCCCAAATTCCTTTGCTCGGAGCACGAGTGCAAGAAACGACGTTTTATGCACTTACAGTGCGCGACTGCTGTATTCAAAAAAGGAAGGGGTGAAACACCTTGAAAGGTCATGGTTAGCAAAGCAACAAAGAAAGCATCTATATACACCTTTAGATTTCCTTCTAGTGTGCACACAGGAAATTTCTCATGCAGAAACATTGGTGCGTTCTCATGTTTTCATGCTCTAGTAACTTGTGTTCGTGAAGACTGTGTAGATCATCTGGGCATAGCACGCGAATAACACTGGAATGTTTGGCTATTCTGGAATGCAAATAATGGTGAAAATGACACTCCCAAGCTTTAGCGACGGAAGCGGTCCCGAATTCTTGCTAGGAACACAGTGCAGAAACGCGTTTATGCCCTTACAGTGCGCAACTGCTGTATTTCAAAAAAGGAACGGGGAAACACCTTGAAAGGTCATGGTTAGCAAAGCACCAACATGAAAGCACCTATATACACCTTTAGATTTCCTTCTAAGTGTGCACACAGGAAATTTCTCATGTCAGAAACATTGGTGCGTGTCTCATGTTTTTCATGCTCTGTGACCTTGTGTTCGTGAAAGACTGTTTCCATCATCTGTTCATAGCACGCAGAATAACACTGGAATGTTTGGCTATTTGGAATGCAAATAATGGTGAAAATCACACTCCTAAGCTTTAGCGACGTAAGCGGTCCCAAATTCTTTGCTCGGAGCACAAGTGCAAGAAACGACGTTTTATGCACTTACAGTGCGCGACTGCTGTATTCAAAAAGGAAGGGTGAAACACCTTGAAAGGTCATGGTTAGCAAAGCAACAAAGAAAGCATCTATATACACCTTTAGATTTCCTTCTAAGTGTGCACACAGGAAATTTCTCATGCAGAAACATTGGTGCGTGTCTCATGTTTTCATGCTCTAGTGACCTTGTGTTCGTGAAGACTGTGTAGATCATCTGGGCATAGCACGCAGAATAACACTGGAATGTTTGGCTATTTGGAATGCAAATAATGGTGAAAATGACACTCCTAAGTTTTAGCGACGCAAGCGGTCCCGAATTCTTTGCTAGGAACACGAGTGCAAGAAACGACGTTTTATGCACTTACAGTGCGCGACTGCTGTATTCAAAAAAGGAAGGGGTGAAACACCTTGAAAGGTCATGGTTAGCAAAGAAACAACGAAAGCACCTATATACACCTTTACATTTCCATCCAAGTGTGCACATAGGAAATTTCTCATGCAGAAACATTGGTGCGTGTCTCATGTTTTCATGCTCTTGTAACCTTGTCTTCGTGAAAAGGCTGTTTCCATCATCTGTTCATAGCACGCAGAATAACACTGGAATGTTGGCTATTTGGAATGCAAGTAATGGTGAAAATGACACTCCTAAGCTTTAGCGACGCAAGCGGTCCCAAATTCTTTGCTCGGAGCACAAGTGCAAGAAACGACGTTTTATGCACTTACAGTGCGCAACTGCTGTATTCAAAAAAGGAAGGGGTGAAACACCTTGAAAGGTCATGGTTAGCAAAGAAACAACGAAAGCACCTATATACACCTTTAGATTTCCTTCTAAGTGTGCACACAGGAATTTCTCATGC
>JABSTT010006244.1:0-13028 GCA_013339685.2 Hyalomma asiaticum | reverse complement strand
ATTCAGATTGCACCTAAAGCTGCTAGTTTTACGTCGTATGTCATGCATTGCTATCGCATTCATTGATTCGCCATTATGGCAAAACTGATTTTTCTTCTACACTGTTGCAGCTGTGCAATGTACGAATTGTCAAGTTTGACGCCAATTGTCATTGCGACAACGTGACGTCGAATCTCTAACGCGTCATTATTTGGCCATTTTCACTGCATATCTTGAGCCTGCATTAGAAATGAGAAAGCAGTTTAGGCATTTTTGAGTTTAGGCAGTTCAACGCTGGAAGTGACGCTGAAAATGACGACGAACTTAGCCAACGTACATCATAAACTGCAAAGTGCTTTGGAAGACTTTGTTCTTTTGGCAAATGAGTTCTGCGGAAACCCGCAAGGTGAGTAACGATTATGAAAGGGAAAATTAGCATCCACCCGTTTTTATAGCACAAGGCTGCAAGGAAATTCATACGGTTTTATCAGACATGAAAGCTTCCTAGTTGCCAAAAAATTCGTCTTGGCCCGGGGTTCGAACCCGGGACCAACGCCTGTCCGGGGTGCTAGCTCTGCCAATTAAGCTAACTATGCAGGAGGCTAGCGATTGACAGCGCGAGGGCGAATCCATCCACAACTCGAAGCACATGGGCCCGAATATGGCAAGCGAGTTCCGCGGATAGCCGCAAGGTGGAGTAACGATTATGAAAGGGAGGAAAATTAGCATCCACGCGTTTTGTAGCACAAGGCTACAAGGAAATACATACGGATTTCTCATTTCTAAGAAACACATGCACTTCTGATACGGATTTCCTTGTAGCCTTACGCTATAAAAACAGGTGGATGCTAATTTTCCCCTTCATAGTTCGTTCTTTTGTGGGCCAAGGCAATTTCTCTAGACCTTGGTTTTAAAGCACAATAGATTTCCAAGTGATTGCTTTACTCGAGAAGATGGTCGTATACATGCCTTGCCAAACCTGTATGTGTTCCTTCAATTGTTACAAACAACTTGATGAGCACATAGACGGTTTTTTCTAACGAATAAAACGGTTGTTTCTAACAAATAAAGAGCGAGCCCTTGACCCCTTCCCTTCTGTTATTTCAATTGTTACAAGGTTGGTGAAGGAGATGAAGTTCTGCGTGTACTCAGCCGTTAAGGATTCTGGGTGCTCGGAGTCCCTGTTCTTCAACACGGAGGTGTCTTTGCTCAGAAGACGACTGCTCGCAGAGTTCGAAAGCGACTGCGATGACATGTTGCTGTCCAGTGGTAACAGCAGCGGTCCCACGAAGAATCGTCAAGGTAGGCTTAAACCACAGACACGTTCACCGCTTCGTTACTCTCTGACTATAGTATTTGTTCCGGCGTTACGAGCGTGCACTGTTCTCTCTTCGGCGAAAATGATGCATTTTATTATGTGTTTGTTTATTTTCCTAGAAACATCATACCCTAAACGCCGCGTTTTGTAAGTAGTAGCATCCTGGTAGCTGACAGCCTTTAGGAAAAACGGACACACTGGGAATCACGTATAGTAAATTGTTGCTACACATCTTGAGTAGTCAGTGCCAGCAGTTGCGTCATCTTTCTAAACGTAATGTCTGCCGCTTGCACCTAGGATGGTCGTCGTAGTACGGCTTTCTTTAGTTCTCTGTCCTATACTATTGCAAGGGGACCAAAAAAATACAGCAAGTACAGCATACATTTTGGGGTAGCATAGCTCAGAAAACTAGAGGGACATACCGACTAGCCACCGTCGAACGCATTATGGCCCCATAACGGCAATCACACATCATACACTGTGTAAAATTAATATGGGAACACGGAAGTTTTATATAGTAAAACATATGTGATTATAAGTAGCGGTCGTACTGACACTTAACAGTGCTCTCGCTTAGGTGGCAATGAAGTATCCTCGAGTAACCGCAGTAATATGTCGGTGTAAGGTGAAATCAGCTGACACAACCTCATCCGAAGGGGAGTGGGGTTGGGGGAGGGCACAGTAAATGTGGATTCCATGTGCATTTTGTCCATCTAACTCGAGGATCCACGTATATTTGCAAAAGCGGTAGCCTGGCTTGAACACACGGGGCGGTATCCTAGCCTTCATGTGTTGATGACGGTGTTGATCGTGAAGGTGTGGCGAAAAAAGACGCTCTTCTTTATACCTACGTGGGAGCACGTCTCAGCTTCATAGTCCAGGAACGTGATGGGGTGGCCTGTACAGGCGGCTGACCAGGCCAGTGTCTCAAAAGGTCGTGCATGATCACGTTGAATGCCTAGGTGCGGTCAGGCCTTCATTTGTCTCCGCCATATCTCCTAGCGGCGCCAGCGCTTTTTTTGCCCTCTCGCATCGCGGAAGGCGAAAACGACCTAGTGGCCGTAACATTGAGAGGGAAGGAAGGAAAACTCCCACCGCATTTTTATTGGCGTAAAACACAAGGACACATGTGTGTACACACCTGTAGCTCTGAAGCTGGCGTAGACAGGTTTATGAGTGTTCTCCAGAGGGGGAAAATTAATTCGGAGTCCCCCACTTCAGTGCGGGGACTGAGGAAATAATACATAATACATATAATATGGTAGAAACTAAATTCGCTAAGGAAAATTGCTGGTAATATTAACAAACCTAAGCATATTACGATCTCGTTGGAATGCTTTCGCGTGGTCACGACGACAAAGGACACATAATCCAGCCCGTTAAAGATGGAACTTTTTACTTGGTGAACCTGTGCCCGGAAAGGAACGATAATGGCGAAAAGACTCGTTGGTGGTTGAGGAGCCTTGATCAGCGGCCAAATGTATCGGCTTTTATACATGCGTCACAGTAACTTCTAGCATAACCACTGGTGTTCGCAATGCATGTGGAACGTACTCGAACACACGCGTCGCGCACCACAATGTTCGTGTAAAAATCGCTGACCTTTCGGATTTTGCGGGGAAGTGCAACCACAGCCTGCGCCCAGCGACGGCATGCGTAGAAAGCAGTGAAACGGCAGTCCTAATGAAAGAAAACAAGTGCACGTGTCATTATAAAGGAAGAAGTTGCACACAGCGTCGGAGGGGGTGAAGGATGTTTTCCGGGAACAACAGAAGGGGGCAGGTGGTTAGATGCTAAGGTCAAACTAGCAAATATGTAGTCGTGAGGTGAAATGGGCCTGGCACAAGGTGGGTGCTATTGGAGGTGCATGAGACTGGAGTCGTATGTTCTTCTGTAGACGTAGACACCTGCTCTCGACGATGAAGGCGGTGCATTTAAGGGATCTAAAGCCAGTTCCAGGTCTGTGAAATCTGAGTAAGGAGCCGAGTTGGGTCAAAGATGTAAAATTCGCTGTCACTATCCTATATCAGCGGGCCGAGGGCCGGGTGGTGGGTGGCGGATCGAGGGAAACTGCAGGTCGTTTTCGTTTCCGCTCAACGCGAGAAATTATTTTTCTTTCTTTCTTACTGCATTGTCCTTCACGTAATCATTGTCATGTAGCAGTGTGGAAGTTTGTACCTTCTGCGTGACGGCTCCGCTGGGAACTGCGAACGCCACTGAGTGCGAATTTATGTCGACAGTAAACGGCGCAGGTGTTAATATTTGAAACTGAAAACTGCCGCTTTGATTTATTTCCCAAATCAGCGGTGAAGTTGCCCGAGGAGAATTTGTTGGCGTCTGGGAGGACACCAGATTGGTAGCGGAGTTTACGGGGCTCATCTGTACTGCAAGAACGAAATGAACGAAGCACCTACCGCGAAGTTTGTGCTGTAATACGCAACCATGACTAATTCCAGTTCTGTTGGGAGACAGCATATATGCTGTGCGAACAGTGGCAGATGACCTCACGTAAGCACGGGCGCATAAGGCGCTCGATGAACAAACTTGCGAATGTGTCGTTGTTTCCTCCACGAGCACCGTTTTAACGTCGTCTGGTATAGCTTTTTTTTTTTATTTTAGGGGCGAAGGACCTTAGGGCCGAGCCTTGCTCCTTCACATGTCCGTATTCGCCGTCGCTGGTTCGAGAGGAGCCCGCTAGAGGCACTGCGGTGCACAGGTGCGCGAGAGTGAACGGCGCACGCTGACTACGGAAACGCTCTTTCTGCGATGAACGCTTTACTAGCTCCCAAGGAACGAAAACGCGCCCTCGCCCACGAGAGACAACGCTGACGCAGGCAGCGTCTGCTAGCGAGTTTCTTGATTGAAAAAAAAAAGCGAATGCTTGCGCTGCACAACCGCTCACCGGCCACCCCGTATATAGAGGCACTAGAACTTGACCTGCACTGTAGTGCCGGTTTGAGATTTCTCTTGTCCGTAGTTGAACCATAAGGATTCGCAGCGTGCGCGTTAAGCAAAAGTAATCCGGAACTCGGCTCGATCTACGACGTGGGAGCGTAGGAATCTCATTAACATCTCATTTACATGCACGAGTGGCCAATGTCACGGGCGATTTACGGTAACACCGAACCATCCCCACTGCTTCTTCCACTTGTCATGGTTCACTTTGTGGAGATGCCTGGTTTTTTTTTTTTTTGTTATTCACGACTTTCTTAACTCATCGGTGTCGCACCTATTAGGATATGCACTTTGTTTCCATTCATTACCCCAGCCCCGCCACGGTGGTCTAGTGGCTACGGTACTCGGTTGCTGATCCGAGGGTCGCGGGATTGAATCCCGGCCGCGGCTGCTGCATTTCGATGGAGGCGAAATGTTGAGGCCCGTGTACCGTGGGATGTCAGTGCACGTTAAAGAGCCCCAGGTGGTCGAAATTTCCAGAGACCTTCACTACGGCGTCTCTCATAATCAGAGCTGGTTTTGGGACGTTAAACCCCACGAATCAATCCATTTATTAGCCTTCATTCACATAATATCTAATCGTGGTTCTTAAAGTACTTCAAAAACCGTTCTTCATTGATTTCTATTTGCTTTCACTGACGCTAATTTTATTTTTTTTCTCTGGTTACTGAACATAACTTATACTTGGCGATTGTCGCCTTAGAGTATACCTATTTGTTATACAACAACAAGCCATCATATATTGCAGTGATCTCCGTGTGTGACAAAAGTGCTGCGTACTAAAGTGTGTTGAACTTCTACAAATTCGCAGGCTGCGAGCTCAAGGAGTTCACGCAAGATTGGGAGACGTGTGAGGCGGACAGAGCCAAAGAAGTGGCACTCAAATATCGGAGTGGCACAGCTTCATCGAGCACGGTTATCATCGACGTCCGTCAGCGAGACAGGTTTTGCAGGTAAACGAGGGGGGAAGTCGTGTTTGGGTCTGTCCTGATGCTTGCGGCTGTCAATTTGCTTCTGTCTGGTCTATGCGGTTGTCTGTCTTCGCCGTTTACTAAGTGTCAGGAGCATCAGTAGCTCAGGGTCGTTCAGCGTTTTCTTCTTCACTTAAATGCGAATGGAGAAATTTGGACGCACTGGTCGGCAGTCGTGCTTGGCTGCTGACCTGAAAGACGAGGGTGGCTGCGGTTGGGTTAAGACCGAAGCGACATGCTAGATGCCCGTGCGACATCAGTGGCCGTTCAAAAACCCTAAGGGCGGGAAGTTCCCGGAGCCCTGCACTACGGCCGGCCAGATAATCATATTTATTTATTGATTTGTTCAATACTGTGGGCCTTTTCAGGCCTATACAGGAGAGGGAATACAAAATACAGAGGACTTTATATCAAGAAAGAAAGAAAAACGAGCGGAAATTTCAGGTACAGAGCAACCATATAGGTGACAACAAAAAGCAGTGAATGAACTGTGCAAAAAAAAAGAAGAAAATCTACCATACATGTTCAAAACAAATAAGGAAATGACAATGAAAAGGTTATATACTATGAACATAGCAGCAAACATTACTGCTATGAACCTGCTGCTATGAACATAGCAGCAGGTTTTGGCAAGTCAAGCCCGAGAAGTATTAAGAGGCTTCACGAGACAGTTACAGAAAGTTGCTTCGCTGGCCGCGTGTGACCCCGGAGATTCTCATTGTGAGTATCGTTGACTTTCTGGATGGCTACATTCTATAAAATAAACGTAGTTATCATAATTCTCAGACGGGCTGCGCTTCTACGTTACTGTTTGGAAAACGTCCATCAGACAAGTGCCCTGATGAACGAGATGCTGAACTCACGCTTGTGCGTACAGTCGTGGACGTATAACACAGGAAGGAGAAACTACAAGGTAAACTAGATATCGCGAGTGGTACCAGAGAGCACTGTTTCTGTGCTGTTCTTCCATAAGCGCGTGCTACTCGAAGAATCGAGTGACCCGTTTAAAGCCGCACCTTCCAGATCTGGCAACGACAAGACGCTCTTTTTTGTGCCAAACGGTCTTCCCTCTTCTGAGTAGGGATGATGATGATGATTATGGTTCAGTTAGGAAAGGACGCTAATTTCTCCAGCCCATATAGGGAGCACGGCTAAGCGTCCGTTGGGGTGGGGGAAAGGGAGTGAAAGGGATAGAGAAAGGCCGTAGTGGAGGGCTCCGGAAATTTTGACCACCTGAGGTTCTTTAACGTGCATTTACAACGCACAGTACACGGGCCTCTGGCATTTCCGCCTCCTCTGAGTAGGGTAGCTTGTTGGGCGTGTTCCTGTTCTGCTCCTCTTTCTCTTCCCTCTCTTGCTCTCGGCGCCTCTCCTCGTAGGCGTGTTGCTCCTCGGGCTTTTTTGTGTACGATGCGTGGCCGCCCCCCCTGCGATGTCGGAAGGAGAACGAGCTTCTATCCCTTCATAGGACGAGCACAGCGACGTCCTGTGATTGGGTTTCGGCTAAGGAAACGACACTGTTCTCTACAGCCCATGTCATGGCTAGGCGTTCGTGGGGGCACGGAAAAAGGGACTGAAAGAGATAGAAAGTAGAACACCGTCGTGGAGGCCTCGGGAAATGTATGGCCAGCTGAGATTCTATAACGTGCGCTCACGTCGCAGAGTATACGGGCCTCGAGCATTTTCGCCGCCATCAAAAATGCGGCCGTGGCGCCAGGCCGGGTTTGAACCTGCCTCCTGTGCGTCCGCACTCAAGCACCATAGCCGCTAGACCACCGCGGCAGACGATACCGACGTTCCCTTTAACATTTGTGAATTTTTAGGGGCGAAGCTCCTTAAGGCGTGGGTCGTGCGTCCCTAGTAGTAGGTAGCCACCGACGCGTGCCTGCCGGGAGGCACGCACGCGCCGAGGGCGAGCGCGTCGCTCCCGGCACGCGCTCGCCCGCGAGAGACAACGTTGGCGCAGGCAGCATCTCCTAGCGAGTTTCTTGATTGAGAAATACCGACTGCTCGCGTTGAAGAAGCGTTCACCGGCAACCCATATATATATATATATATATATATATATATATATATATATATATATATATATATATATATATATATATATATATATATATAAGCAGTTTGAAGAAACGGACGAACGTGCAAGAACTTTTTTACTTTCAACGTTTCGGCCGGTGGTCCGGCCTTCATCAGGAAATATAGTGCATATGAAAAATTGCTGTTTATATATCTGCATGACCATAAGAGGGGGCCCCCAAACACACAACTATCGTATCATTGCTATCGCATGGACGACTGAACACTCGTGCATCGTGATTGCAGGATGACCGCATGAAAGCCAATCAACAGACAATGTTTGTAATAGAAAGTGAACTGTGCGCAATGACATACCGATTTTACAGGTAGGCACACGACGGGTACATACGCAAAGATTATACATGTATGGCAGAATTGAACGAATCCGGGATAACAGTGAATATCGCCGATTAACACAAGGGCAGGAATAAAGCAACGAGAACCTGTGTAAAGCATGAAAATAATCAACAACGATGAATCTTATGTTGTAAACAAGAATGCGCTAAAGGAGCTAAAAGAACAGACGTAAAACAATAAAAGTCTTCATTCAGAAAATGGTGTCAAACAACGAAAAAACGATGTCTAACAGAAAACAAGTGTAAAATATAAAATATAAAACCTAGAAAAGGCATGTCACAATATAAAACGTGTAAAAAACTGGGATTGCGTCATACGCAGAGTAATTTTACTGACGAACTGTCAGTCCGCTACACGGGCAGGAATGTCAGTTTTCCTGCGCTCTCATTTATGCCAGATGATACAGCCTTAAATTTGTAGATGAGAAATGATTCGCGCACTTCTCGTTCGTGGTGGGATCTGAAGCCGGATTCTAATATGGTTGTTGTTAGTTTGTCGAGTGAATGCCCTTGGACGATGACGTGCTTAGATAGGGGTAGATCGGGTAGAGCAGTGACATGCGCCTTGTGGTTATTGAAGCGCAAACGAAATGCCGTTTCAGTTTGTCCAATGTACTGAAATTTGCAAGTGGAACACTGAAGTAGGTATATGCAGTTGCAGGTATCACAGTCGAAATCACCTTTAATTCTCATAACAAAATTGGACGCCGAACTCTGGACTGACTGCGAGGTGGTCATGTGTATGCACACCTTGCAACGTGGCTTGCGGCAAGGACGGCAACCGGTATACACAGACGGGACTGTCTTAGACGAAGTCAGCATATTGCGCAGATTTCTTGACCGACGGTATGCTAAGCGTGGTGGTTCTGCGAAAATGTTTTTCAGGCGCTCACTCTGCATGAGAATGTTGTGATGCCTTTTTAAGATACTGGCGAGATTCGGCATCGACGCGGAATGTGTCAAGACTAGGTTAGTGGTAGGTTGCTGTGGAAGCCGTTTGTCCGAGTTGAAAATCTCGCTTCTGTCAGCTGCAGTGGCACGTTTAATAGCGTCGTCAATTAGTTGAGACGGGTACTTCTGTACTCGGAGCGCATCACGAAGCTTGTCACAATTATCCTGGAAGTCTGAATCTGCAGAACACAACCTTCTAAAACGGAGTGCTTGACTATACGGTATGCTAGACTTATTATGTTTTACATGACTACTTTCAAAATGAAGGTAGCGGTGTCTATCGGTCGGTTTTCTGTAAAGTTTGGTTGTTAGTTTGTTTCCACAAAGGCATACCGTGACGTCGAGAAAGTCTACCGAAGAAGCTGAGTAGACCGGCGAAAAAGTGATGGACGGGTGAAAGTCATTAAACCTGGCAATGAAGGACAGAAGTTCATTTTCTCCGTGCGGCCATACAAGGAAGATATCATCAATGAAGCGCTTATAGTATAATGGTTTTAATTCACATCTGCCAAGAAACCTGTTTTCAAGTAATCCCATGAAGGTGTTGGCATAATTAGGTCCTATCTTGGTGCCCATCGAGGTACCACTCACCTGCACGTAGTGGGTGCCGTTAAATTCAAAATTGTTCAATTGCAGGATTAGCTGTAAAAGGGAGGCCAGAGCGGAGCTGTCGATGGGTTTATCCGAGGGGAACTCGTCATAAGCGCTAATTACCGACCGAACGCCGTCGTCATGTGGAATATTAGTATAGAGAGAAGCTACGTCTAGCGTAACAAGTATAGCGTTGTCGGGGACGTATAGATCAAGAATGTCAGTTAAAAAATGGTTACTGTCCTTGAGATACGAGGAAAAGGACGGGGGAATCTCTTTGATGAGGGCGTCAACGTAGCTCGAAAGAAGTTCAGTCACCGTGCCAATGGCCGACACTATAGGACGACCGGGGTTGTTAGGCTTGTGTATTTTCGGGAGTAAATAAAATCTTCCCGCAACCGGACTGAGTGGAATCAGTGACTCCATCGTCTTTTTGTCAATGCAGCCATCTCGGAAAAGGCTTGCCAGTGTGTCGGTGACAATTTGTTTGAATTCCTTAGTTGGGTCATGATCGAGCAGTTTGTAGTGTTTGATGTCGCTCAACTGTCTCAAAGCTTCGGCGATGTAGTCGGTGGCGTCCATTACTACTATGGCGCCACCTTTGTCAGCGGGTTTGATGACGATGTCGGAGCGCTGTTGCAAAGTTTTGATGGCCTGCCTTTCGTCCATGGAGAGGTTGTGCTTAAAAGAGTTATTCTGGTTGTAAGCATGAAGAATATCTTTTTGGACAGCCGAAATATACATGTCTAGGTATTTGTCTCTTTGTACAGGGGGTGTCCAGTGCCGACCAGAGGGCAAGCTGTTAGACGTGGATCGACCGTAAAAGAATTCACGTAGGCGCATGTTCCGTGCAAAATCATCAAGGTCTTTGATCAGCTGAAATTCGTTGTACCCGCCAGTCGCCGGGCAGAAGTTCAGACCACGAGAAAGGACGGACATTTCTGGGTCGGACAATTGGATGCTCGAGATGTTAACGATGTTAGTAAAGCGGTTCCTTTCATCAGTACTGGAACTAAGTGAAGTGTTCGCAGGTGGGAGTACTGGCATTAGTGGTGCTTGAATGTTGTCTCGAACCATTTTGCGACGTTTTTTAGCTTGAATTCTTGATCGCTTGTTTAGTTCATAATCCTCAAGCAAAGCATGCTCCCGTGAGCTTACCGGATGATCACTCTGTAGCTGGCGTTCTCGGTTAGTCAGATCCTTCACAGATGATTCATAATGGCTGATCACAATACGCATGAGGTTTAGCGAGGCATTCCGCAGTGTGTCGTTCCATCGGTCGATGTTACGCTTACTCATTTGCGAGGTAGCTGGTCTAAGCGAAAGCTTAAACCCCTTCGGTATTTTCTTTGAAGCGATATATGAAACTAACATAGACTGATGCATGTCATGACGAACGCGCTTTTCCACAGTTTTCCTAATTCTTAGAAAGTTTTTAGAATATACAGTCGCCACAGCTGGCGCATTCACTAGTCAGTCCTGGGTGGCGCCAACGTGGCGGAACGCTTGGCACTTCGTAAGTCATAGTGACGAGAAGAAAAAAGAGCACTCTCACACCTTTAGTAGAGGGGCGTGGTTGCCTCCGGGCCTGGGACGGCGCGTCGGCGTCGGTAGAGGTCCCTTGTGGTTCCGATGCATTCGCGGAGGGCTTGCTGGTCTTGTCCAGTGCAGGTGCAGGAGACGTAGCCTGCTGCACAGCTTGATAGGTGCGTGGTTGCACCAGGAAGATGACCACGGATGAGAAGAATGACGGAGGACCAAGTAGTTGATGTGACTGGCCATCAAAGCTATATATATATATATATATATATATATATATATATATATATATATATATATATATATATATATATATATATATATATATATATATATATATATATGCACTGCATCTTGACTTGCAATGAAGTGCCGGTGGGAGATTTCACTTGTGCATTGTGCATAGTTGAACCGTGAGGATTCGTAGCATGCGCGAGATGTTATAAAACTAGATGGCGGTACTTGTAGTTGATGAAAAATGCGAGATGTTATAATAGTTTGATGACATTTACTCAAGTGTTTCACATTTAATTGTGGGGCGAATTCCACGGAAGAGTTTCACGGTTTACCGATGATTCCTTCCGGAGCTTCGCCCCACTCATCATCATTCACCCCGTGAATATGCTGTGATTTTTATTTCGTTCCCTCACTCTTGGCTTTTCGTGTATGCTTGCTCCTTGCTACGGAAGGTTTCTGCCTGCTTATTGGAAATGGAAATGGCCCCGCTTTAGAGAACGACACATGCTATTCAAGAACTCTTTCTTGGTCTTGTTAGTGTGAGACATGACTTGGCCGCGACAAATACAAGACACAATTAAAGGAACACAGAGACTGTGCGGGCCGCACTACTGATTTATGTTTGGTGCGGCGCTCACTCAGGAATAAGTATTTGCACACGCATGAGTAGGCTGTTCGTAATTTCCGATAACCAGCGGTCAAACATTGTCGTGTCCACTTGATAAAGACTACAGGTGTGGTATCAACACCATGTTCTCTTTTCTTTTTGATATAGCGTGGTACTGTTAGCTTCCGTGCAGACTAGTCTTTCCCCCTACGGGGAGAATCCTTATCCGTATGAACCGTGGTCGTCACGTGCAAGCTTTACAGTGAGCTGTCAAATGCGTCACTCCATTCTTCGTTCACTTTGTGTGTTTGCAGCGGACAAGTAATGCGTTACTGAATACTATTCGCACAAAGAGTGTATAATGGCTTTGTTTCGCAGGGACCTCTATGGCTACCTACAATGCCTGCGTGATTCCGCCGGCAGACACCACTGCCCGGCGCTCGCGCCAGGCAACCCACGCTCGGACAACCAAGAGTGGTTCAGGCGGCTTGGTTTCCTGGCCTGCTCTTCGTCACCCTGCTTGGCCTTGGTCAATCGCTGGGCCCTGAGACTGTTCACGTTGGCCGGCACAGCGTGCGCCGTAGCCCGCCATTTCGCAGGCTGGCCGTAGCGTAGACCAGGCGCTATCAAATAAAGAGAGACGCAGTAGTTACGATAGAGCGAAAACTACGGAGGCTGAAGTTTGACAGTTGCTTTCTTTTTAGAAACGAAGCACCTCAGGGTCTCGGCCTGTCGGCGTCCCTTGTGTCCTGTCGTCACGGTAAACGAAGTTGTGAAACGATGGTAAAAAATCAAGTGTATAATGGATAGAACCGGTTTTAAGTAAACTAACGTGATTTGAACTAATTTAAATTAGAAGAATAGTCAGGACTTAATTGAATTCACAACAGGAATTTGTTAAATTCGGTTTCGAAAATTGTGTGGGATAATCAGAAGCGATTCTAACGAAATTCTGCTAATGAGCGCGAGCTGTGGCCGCTAACGTCGTCGTCGTGGGCACGGTAAAGCGAGCCCATTAGCAGCGACTGACGTTTCCTGTGGAAGACACCAGAACATCGCCGGATGCTTCGCACCTTCACGTCTGTGGAGCTGTCAAGATTTTCGCTTTAATATTCGCGAACACACAACTTTTGAGAACGTTTATGAGGCAATGGCGTCATCTCCACATTCGCGTGTTTAATTTCTCAGGAACTTTCGTTACTTAAATTGTTTCTCCATCCTGTTTGGAAACCGAAAGCGCCTCGTTTGCTAAACGAAAGGCTACATGGAGTAAAGAAGCGACAAACAGGAGGCAGAGTTCATACTGCGTCGAAAGTCATGCTCGGCGTAAGAAAACTGTACGGAGGTCGGGCCAGGCCATAGCTTGGCGAGACCGTCGCGAGACATTCGCCGGCATGCTGCGTTCGCCGTGAAAATTCGTTCCATCTACCCCACCCCTCTCA
>JABSTT010006243.1:0-13419 GCA_013339685.2 Hyalomma asiaticum | reverse complement strand
CGGAATAAAAGGCTGTTGTACAACAACGACAGGAGTACACCATACTGCTTCCTGACAATTCGCGAACATTGACATCAAACCACTCCCCTAGAAAAAGACATGAAATGCACCGAATTTGAAAAACATCCATTCTGACTAAACCCAAAAATTGGCTTCGAGTTGATAGCAGAGAAATTGCTATTTCAAGTTGGTTAAAAATGCGAACCATTTTGATTGCAGAAAAAGAAGTTATACTTTAACCTAATGAAACACTTAAGTTCCTAAAATGCTGTGCTTTCATATGCAGTATAAGGCAACATATTTATCCATGACATCAATAAACTGGCTGCCACAACGCAAGATTGAGGCATCAACTTGAAACTGCGGGCACCAGCGGTGAACTACTGTACATGTGATTCTTTTTGTAAATCCATCCTGCAAATTGCACTGTGACAGAGAGTGGAAGCCAGCACTGCTGGTGGACAGTCTCATTAGTACAAAATGTAGTCTTTTTCAGTCTTACCTTGCAAGTGACGGTCAGTGAAAAAGCATGTCGTCTCGTCAACAAGGTTAATACCTTGCAAGTGATCTCGATAGGCCACAAGCAAAGCGCCGTTGCTTGTTTTCAGATACAGGTAGAGTAGGAAGAAGCTATGTTCAATTTGCATAAGGAAATGGCTAACAATCAAAAGCGTGCTACAAGAAGTTTTGAATTCGTGTAGCTGAACGATTTTTGATAGCTCTTCACAGTTACCCGTGTGACCACCACTTAAGGATCTCCTCACCAGGCTACATGGCAAATTTTTGTTATACGCTGGAGGTTTTTAAGTGCCCTGTAGGGAGTGTTCTACCACAAGAATATTTGAAATTGGTCTATTATTAGCAGACACACAAGTGTTTCAACCGTGCGAAACCGGGATTTCAGGAGGCGAGGGTCACCACCAGTACGATGCCCTCACCACATACAGATTATGTGGGGTGAAGGAAGAAAAAGACAAAAAAATAAGGCGAAAAGCGCGATGCTGTTTGTCCTCTCCAAGGACTGCTGCTTCCTGATAGGGAAATTCATGGTTCAGGCTGCCAGCATGGTTTTTAGTAGTGCAGAGGTGTTCTGTGGTCATGCAGCGACACGTGGCAGTGTGGAGCATCATCCTCTCCTCTTGGCACATGATGCATATGAGAAGAGAGGAAGTGACGCTCAGTTTGAAATTCAAGCACCTTTCGCGTTGCATGGCAATGCAGTTCTTGGCAGGCATGATCGTGAGCACGCAATGTACACTGTGCATTTGTCAGCTCAAAATGGCCAGACCTGGTCAGGGGCCCTTGAAGTCCTGCATGCTGTATGGTAAAACCGAATTGCAAGGTTCCTGTTCGACGAATACATAATGGCAAGTGCAGTACAAGGTGTTGGTTGATTCTTTGAACCTTTACTAAACACGTCACAAAGCAGAAAATCTGGTGGCCATGACAATGGGTGCCGCAAATCTCTGCTCCCACAAAGGGCATGCCACCTACGTGAATGCAGAGATGGAACTTTTGGAAGCCATATGTAATAGCTGTGGATACAGAGCCAAGAGAAAAATATGAAAGTACCCAAACACACAGTTGTACACAGCAGCATCTACAGAACTTCAACCTGCATAATGTGCAGGTGTGCACTCAATCTGGTCAGCTTGATCATTTATTTTTTAGAAAGGCAGGACACAAAATGGCTGTTTTCACATCTACACCACGTTTGGGGTGCACTTGTGGCTTTGGTCCAGGCTAGCTGGTGATCTTGATAGGGCACTAGGGGTGGAAAGTCCTTGTCCGTGGGCACTGCTGGCATTGGTTTCAGCTATGTTTGTTGTGGAGGTTGGTGTGGCCTAGATTTACACGAGCCTGTGCCAGTAAGATGATCCCCACGACAAAGAGTGCATGTTGGCATGCAAAGGGCCCATTGCACGCTATGCTTCTCACCACATCGCCAATAACAATCCAGTTTTTGGGAGAGGGCACACACCGTACATGTGAGCTGGTTTCAGGAAATTAGTACAGGCATGACGGCTGCCCTTGCACTTGGTGCATCACTGTACCACAGGCATGTATTTTATGGTTGGGGAGCATAGGACCAGAGGTGAACGTTATCAGGATAGAAGCTGCTTTCCCCATGGATTGGGATGCTATGATTTTGGCTTCTGGGTTGCAACACCTTAGGTCGCTTATGAATCCCTCTGGCGCCTCATTCCAGAATGGCCTGGAAATCCTGACTGCGCCGCTGGAAGGGCCGAGATGTACGCAGGTACAGGGTGCTGTTGATGTGCGGTTCGGTCATTATTGTGCAGCTCCGGTGCGGCATTCAGTGCTTGTCGAATACTTGGAGCTGGGTGCTTAACGGGGACAAGCCCGCCTCACGGGCGGAACACAACGCGGGACGCATGGTGCAGCACGCATGATGCATCACGCATTTGCTGCATCTCATCGAACGCGTCTCGAACGGTCGCAGAAGTAGCGTCGGGCGAACGACGTACGTACGTGCGTACTGGCGTTGCTAGCATTTGGATGCACCGGAACAAGGTCGCTGAGAGGGCTCAATTGATTTCTGCAGAGGTGAAGCACAAGGTCGATAGTCCCGCCGGTCAGTCCACTGGCTCATTGTACTGGCGAGTGGGGAGTGCAGCACGTCGGCAAGGCCCGCTGCGAAGAGGTGAGAGACAGAAACGAACTGCGCGAAAAACACGGACGAGGAAGACACACGCACAAGCGCAGACTAGCAACTGAAGATTTATTGGAAAACCACATATATATAAAGAACATGATAAAATCACGTGAACCGATTAGGGATTGGCGGTTAAATAATCAATCTCCAGATGGTGCAACAGAACCGAAGGCCTAGCGACGCACATATTGCCATACTTATGAATGTGAAACGCCTCATCAATCTCTCGCGCTTTCCTATCTTTATGCCGGTACTGCACTTTCGTTTTGCGCAACAGCGGATGACATTCACAATCTCTGCAATGTAAGCATAAATTAGATGAAGGGTGGGCCTTCAATGAAGCCCTGTGATCCATCAAACGGTTGTTCAGACATCTGCCGGTTTGACCGATATAACACTTTCCTCAGGACAAGGGAATCAGATACACAACACCCTTCCCACATTCAGCCAAACCGTCCCGATCTCGGTGATTGACATCACATACACTCCACTTTTTTGCTTTACCTTCAGCCTTCCTATCAACCATTCCGCAAATTCGACTCAACTTGTTCCTTGATGAAAAAACCACCTTAACACCAAATCGATTTCCAACCTTTTTCATACGGTGGGAAAACCCATGTAAATACGGAATGCTTATGATTGGCACATCTTTATCTCTGGCCGCCTTGTTAGCAGCGTCCTTGCTCACCTGCTTGAACTTAATCAATAACCTTTCGCTGAGGGAAGCCAGATTCCCTTCCGGAAAGTTTGATAACCTGAGCCTATTAAGCTGGTTATTGAAAGCCTCCGACATTTGATGTGGACACGATTTGCGCAGAGCAAATCGTGTCCACATAGGCTCAGGTTATCAAACTTTCCGGAAGGGAATCTGGCTTCCCTCAGCGAAAGGTTATTGATTAAGTTCAAGCAGGTGAGCAAGGACGCTGCTAACAAGGCGGCCAGAGATAAAGATGTGCCAATCATAAGCTTCCGTATTTACATGGGTTTTCCCACCGTATGAAAAAGGTTGGAAATCGATTTGGTGTTAAGGTGGTTTTTTCATCAAGGAACAAGTTGAGTCGAATTTGCGGAATGGTTGATAGGAAGGCTGAAGGTAAAGCAAAAAAGTGGAGTGTATGTGATGTCAATCACCGAGATCGGGACGGTTTGGCTGAATGTGGGAAGGGTGTTGTGTATCTGATTCCCTTGTCCTGCGGAAAGTGTTATATCGGACAAACCGGCAGGGCAGATGTCTGAACAACCGTTTGATGGATCACAGGGCTTCATTGAAGGCCCACCCTTCATCTAATTTATGCTTACATTGCAGAGATTGTGAATGTCATCCGCTGTTGCGCAAAACGAAAGTGTTGTCCCGGCATAAAGATAGGAAAGCGCGAGAGATTGATTAGGCGTTTCACATTCATAAGTATGGCAATATGTGTGTCGCTAGGCCTTCGGTTCTGTTGCACCATCTGGAGATTGATTATTTAACCGCCAATCTCTAATCGGTTCACGTGATTTTATCATGTTCTTTATATATATGTGGTTTTCCAATAAATCTTCAGTTGCTAGTCTGCGCTTGTGCGTGTGTCTTCCTCGTCCGTGTTTTTCGCGCAGTTCGTTTCTGTCATGCATTACCAACTCGCCCAGCGTTCTATCCTTCTAGAAGAGGTGAGGCTTGGTGCAGCGTCGTGGCCGCCAAAGGCGGTGTCACGTACTGGACAGATCACCGGGTTCATTATTGTGAAACGGCGCCACCAAAGTAAGACGAAACACGGAAAGAAAAGAGCAAACACAAGCGCCGAACTCAACTCCCAGTTGAGAGTTAGGCGCAGGTGTTTGGCCTTTCGGCGTTTCGTCTTACTTTTGTGGCGCCGTTTCACAATAATGAACCCGTGCCGACTAGCCCAGTTACCAGCGCAGTTCATCGGAAACATTCAAAAGATGGTAGCGGTTACGTTGGTAGGTTTCTTGTCACATCCTACTAGATCCGTTGAGCGGTTTGGTGAGTCCTTGGAAGGATTTAGCGGGGCACAGGAACCAGAAATTGATGGAAGCGATATGATGAACGTCCATTCACTCTGGCACAACCAGTGAGAAATCCGTCGATCGTCGAAGGATACCGTCGAGCCATCCAACAACCGAACCACGCTGAAGATCACGCGCCTGGCACCATCCGAACCTCCGAACCACGACGATTCGAACTCGCCGTACCTAGGCAGCCTACATGACAGGCAGTCATGCTGGCATTCATTTTTTTCACTTGGTTACAGCGCAACATAGACGAGGACAATAGAAGGAAATGAACACCATGGCGCTGTGGTGTTCCTTCTGTTCCTTCTATTGTCCTCGTCTATGTTGCGCTGTAACCAAGTGAAAAAAATGAATCCCAACCAACTGGCCCAACTTGCCGTTTACAGTCATGCTGGCTCCCTAGCCGAGCAAGCGTGAGAAATCCCCAGAAAATTTTGTCCCTAGGTTTTATGTCACGTCAGTTGATGATGTCACGGATCAACGGCCTTCATTTAGAAGCACGCCGCTAGTCGCAACGCACGCAGCTGCCGCCTCGTCCGTTCGCCCGCCACACCTGCCGCTACCGCCGCTCGCTCCGCTACCGCGACCGCCGCTCGCTACACCGCCGACTCGTCGGTTCACGCGCAATAAACCTGACTCGCGCCTAACGTACGCGTTGAAAATTAACACCATCTTCCCAAAGGGAACCCTGATGGGATGCGAAGCACCCGCGTTAGCGCCGTTCAACCCATGACGCCACCCGTGCGCAACGCTGCTGCTTCGTATCCCATCAGGGTTCCCTTTCGGAAGATGGTGTCAATTTTTTTTGATGGGATTCGCCACCACATTCAGTTCGCCATGCTGACATCCTGCGCCTATATGCTAATTCTTGGATAGGACTTATTTTCTGAGGCCGACGCATTCATTTCTTGCCGCCAACGTCTTCTGCACATGTCGGGGACTGATGATGTCTACAACGGAGCGCAGTCCCGGCACCGTCTTCGCAACGTATCTGATTGTGTGGTGCCCCCTGGTCACGAGCAACTCCTGACGTAATCGACAGTGGTGACGTTCTAGTATCTCCAACAGCCCGTTACCTATCCAAAGGGATTGCACTAGCATCGCCGTAATTGGCATTGATCTTTACGGACCGCTGCCAACATCACATGGCGGCAAGAGATGGATTGCCACTGCTGTAGACCACCTGACAAGGTAAGCCGAAACCGCAGCGCTACGTTCTGGATCTGCGGAAGAGACAGCTAATTTCTCCTTGGAAGCAATCCTTTTGCGGCATGGAGCTCCGCGCGTGCTGTTGAGTGACCGCGGTAAGGCTTTCCTGTCGAAAGTTCTCGAGGACGTCCTCCTCACATGTAACACCATCCATAAGACGACTACCAACTACCATCCTTAAACTAACGCCTCACAGAGCGCTTTTATCGTACCCTCTCCGATATGATATCTGTATATATCAACGCTGACCACACCAACTGGGACACAGTACTGTCATTCGCAACGTTTACATACAATACTGCTGTCCAACGCACTACTGGTGACTCGCCATGCTTCCTCGTTTACGGCCGGCAACCGATATCTCCTCTCGACGCCTCCTTTCTGACGTTCCCGTCAACCCGTCAGTACCACTAAACGAGCAGTTCATATCTCCCCTGGCTTCGTGTCGTCGTCGTGCCCGTCTCAACACCGAGGGAAGACAACAGGACCGTAAGACACGCTACGATGCACCTCACCGCGTTGTCTTGTTCCGCCCAGGAGATCAAGTGTTACTGTGGACCCCAACTCGCGTTCCCGGCCTGTGTGTGAAAAGTTTCAGTCACGTTTTATCAGACCTTGCGTTGTGCTCGAGCAAACTTCACCGGTGAACTATCGCGTCACTCCAGCGGCCATGCCTTCCGACGGCCGCGGTCGTGGCACAGAGGTTGTTCATGTTTCCCGCCTGAAACCCCTTATCCGACGTACCCCACCGCTATAGACAGCGGCCAGGTTGGCTGCTTCCGCGCGAGGGGGCATTCATGTGAGCAGAATATTCCCCTTCTTCATCTTCACCTGTATATAATCATCATCACTGCCAGTGTCTTCTTCGTGCAGCGCGTGTCTCGGCCGAATAAAGGCTTCGCGACAACAGCTGTGCTCCTGCCTTACAATATGTGTATATAATTGCATACTTGTATTTATTATATCTATATATACATATTTTGGTGTTTCGTTTTCACACACGTCAATGTTAATTACGTGTCACCCTTCGCTGCTTTATTATGTAGCCCTATTTCCTTTATCTACACCGCACTGTCAATGACTTGTCGCCATTCTGCATTTTTCTGTAATGTATTACTTTTTTGTATATCGATGAAGAAATCGCAAGGTACGATTTAAAACAGGGAATGTAGCGGGAGCCAACGTTTCGACAAGCGGACTTGTCTTCGTCAGGGCGGCAACTGCCTTCTCCAGCGTTCGTTTATGTACGCCTTTGCACACTCTCCCCCGTCCTCAGAAAGAGAGGAGAAGAGCAGCACGTGCGAACACACACACACACAAAAGAAAAAAAAAGAAAAAGGGGGGGGTCGGGTGCAGGGGTATTTGGGTGACAGGTGTTAGCGTGACTAATATAAATGGCAAGAGCGAGAGCTTCCAAAGAATCCGCTCCTTGTACATATCTTGCAAATGCATTGTGTGCACAGGGCTAGAAAGCAGGATGAAAAAAGGAACACACGCGTGTGCTCCGACCGAAACGTTGACTTAATAAACCGTCGTTCTCTAAGAGGCGCATCGTCAATTTTGTTATATATATATATATATATATATATATATATATATATATATATATATATATATATATATATATATGCACTGGATCTTGACTTGCAATGAAGTGCCGGTGGGAGATTTCAGTTGTGCGTAGTTGAACCATGGGGATTCGTAGCGTGCGCGTTAACTAAATTAATCCGGAACTTCGCACGATCTACGATGAACATCCGGAGCTTCGTCCACTCATCATCACTCACTCCGTGGATATGCTGTGAACTTTTTCCATTGCTGTTTTTGTCCGCGCTAGTGTTTTCTACCCTCCTGCAGCCTCGGGAAAAGCGTTGTTGTTGTAAATAAGTAAATCAATACTCTAAATAGAAATATTCTCTAAATAGAAATTTTCACTTCTCGCAGGACATATCAAGCGGATACTGGCATCAGTGGGGTTGCCAAGCAGCCCCTACAGCTCGCTGGATACAAAACTACCCAACGCTGCCAAAGTCTTAGGCAATGTGATGCGTAACCTCAACCTGGACATATTCTTCACTGTGGATTTTTCAACAGGTAGCGGCCCCAGTGCACCGTACGGAAGAAGGATAGTGGTAAGAATAACTTTTCGAACCTTTAAACCAGTTTAACTTGGAACGCAAATGAAGTTGCTCATTACTACATTGATCTCTGGTGTTTCACGTCCGAAAACCACGACGCAATTATGAGAGACGCTGTAGTGGAAGGCCCCGGCACCACCTGGTGTTCTTTGATGTGCACTGGCAGCGCACTGCACATGGACCTCAACAATGCGCCTCCATCGAACAGCCGCAGCGGGCGGTATTTGATCCCACGACCATCGGATGAGCAGCCCAGCATGAAAGCCACTAAACAATAGCGACAAGGCAGCGGATAACCTGTCACAACGGTGAACTAAACTAGAAGCTCAGGGGGAGATGGATGCTTGAATCGATGAACAAATCGCAAGATACGATTTAGAACAGGGAATGTCGCAGGAGCGAACGTTTCGACAAGCCTGACGAAGACAAGTCCGCTTGTCGAAACGTTGGCTCCTGCGACATTCCCTGTTCTAAATCGTATCTTGCAATTTGTTCATCGAACGTTGAACTAAGTAAGCCTTGTGTCCACCACTGCCTTCCTCGGCCGCCTGCTGGCGCTCTCCTAAAGGAGTACCTCCTGCTGCGATGCTATGAAATAAGTGGGGCACTATTAACAGGTAGGCTGTTCTTAGTGAGGTTTCCCAGGTCCCATCGGGGACGTCGCTTGAGGGAACAGCCGACTGAATCTTGACTCATATTCTTATCCTCATCCCAATGCTACATGATAGTGGTTATGCGAAGGCCAATAGAAACGAAAGCCCCACTCTTACGTCGTATTGATTATACGAAAGAGAAAGAACCTTTAGAAGGAAACAAGTGAAAATCAAATGTGATTTGCACAACTGACTGCCATACACGTGGCGAAGAAGATGAGGAAAAAGAAAAGAAAGAGAAAGCACTGTAGAAAAAAAAAGATGGGCGAATTTAGTTGCTACGTAAGCATGGTGTAACGTGCTTCTCCCTGTTGGCAGGCTTTCAACAGATGTATTTCCGTTGGCAAGAAGCCCATCAACAAATGCATTTGTCATTCCATCTAAATGATCGCCACCTAGTTCATTGGGACGTGCGTGCAGTGCATCATCACGTGCGTGTAAAAGCCGGCACATTTTGCCGCTTGTCAGTCTTTCCGTCGAACGACTAATGTGCAAGCCACTAGGCACAAACTCGGTAGCGCAAAAAAACACGGACGAAGAAAAGAAGGAACACAGACAGGCGAAAACTTCCAACTATATTTCGGAATGCCAAAGCGGGTCTATATGTAAATGCACACCCTTTGCACACGCGCCACCAGGAACGATGCAAAATCTAAGCTTCTCCATGATACCACTATCAAAACCAAATGCGTGAGAATCAGAATCTGCCGATTAAATCTGATGCATGCGCGAAAAAAGGATGACAAGTGAACAACAAATCAACAGAGCATAAATGAAGAAATGAAAAAGTCAACAAATAACCAGTGTATAAAAGAAATGAAAGAAATGAAAAATGAAAAAAAGAAAAAATGGAGTAGGCATTTATCGGCAACCGGCATGTAGTCAATGCGAACCCGCAAGATGCGCTAACACGATGTATCACTTGGTGTGATTACAAAACCATCTAATAACTGCTGCTCCTTAGCAAGCAATGTCAAGGAAGGCATGCTTACGCATTTGTCAGCACACTTAGCAATAAAATACGCTTCCACTACTTCCCTTTCCAGTTTGTTTTTTGACCTGTGCAGGGAAGACGGTTTCTTTCAATTTCGGAATACACTTACATTGCCGACAATGAAAATCTAGGTGACCACCTGTGTTGGAACGCACAGCCAGACTATGTTCCCGTGCCCTTTCCTTAAAACAACGCCCCGTCTGGCCTATGTAAAGCCTACCACAGGACAAGGGTATTTTGTATGCCACACCTTTTATACACTTAGTGGAGGGATCGACGTGTTTCTTACAAGTCGTGGCCCTTGTTTTGTGCATCAAAGCACAAACGTTCGCCAAGACGTAATGATTTAAAGGTGAACATTTGACAGACATCTGTCTGGTTGGGACGAAATTAAAGGTGAAAACAGGGGGACACCAACCAAATTATAATCATCAAAAGTAAAATTTACTCCTAAAGATGAAAAACCCGACGTTTCGGGTCCCACTCGGACCCTTCTTCAGGGGTCACTGGAGGACACCAGACAGCAGCAGTGCTTATAAGGCCTTCTTTCTTCTCTCTTCCTTCCTTTCTCACTTTCTCTTTTTGTCCGGTTCTTCAAGCCGAGGGGGTCATGCTAGTGTTGAACCAGGTGCCAGAGTCCGCTAAAATAGACACTTGGCATTGCACCTGCAGACCGGTTCACGTTTCCAGGTGTCGCCTGAATGTGCCACGATTCCACAAAAAAGCCGCTTCTGAAAACTAGTTTCCAAGTCAAGGACGCGGGAGTTGTCAAAATCGATGCGGTGGTCGTGCACCTCGCTGTGTTCAGCTAATGCACTTTTGCGGTATGTCGACGACTGCTTCTGCATTCTTAACTTCTACCGTAGATGCATTCACGGCCCACCTAAACTCGATAGAGCCGGCTTTTCAGTTCACCGTGGAATGGGAAAAGAACAACTGCTTGCCGTTCCTTGATGTCCTTGTGACAAAGGTGGATGGCATGCTCCAGTTCTCGGTGTACCGAAAGCCGACTCACACCGGTCGCTATCTCGACGCTAGCTCTAACCACCCCTTCCACCATAAAGCGGCGGTGGTTTCGGCTCTGCTCACCCGTGCACCGAGGGTTTGCTCTTCGGAGAATAAGCGGATAGAAGAAGAACAGGTGGTCAAAAGCGACCTTCTGAAGAACGGCTACTCGAAAGCCTTCGTTGGAAAGGTTGCTCGCCGCCAGACTAATCCCTGCCGACCCCTTCGAAAGGACACTGACCCGCCGCATTCCAAGCCCATACGTGTGTGTATTCCCTACGTTCAGGGTACCAGCGAAGCGCTCACACGTGTGCTGTATGAGCAGGGAATAAGAGTAGCACGCAAGGCAATTTCCACGCTTGGCCGTTTCTTTCCGCGCCCGAAAGACAGGCTGCCGAGGGAGAGAGAGCAAGGTGTGATTTACTCCATTCCTTGTTCAGATTGCGGCGCGTCGTACATGGGAGAGACCAAGTACTTCCCAGAGAGGCTACGACAGCACAGGAACGATATCCGCAAGCTCGACAGACAAAGGAGTGCATTAGCTGAACACAGCGAGGTGCACAACCACCGCATCGATTTTGACAACTCCCGCGTCCTCGACTTGGAAACCAGTTTTCACAAGCGGCTTTTTGTGGAATCATGGCACATTCAGGCGAGACCTGGAAACATGAACCGGTCTGCAGGTGCAATGCCAAGTGTCTATTTTAGCGGACTCCGGCACCTGGTTCAACACTAGCATGACCCCCCTCGGCTTGAAGAACCGGACAAAAAGAGAAAGTGAGAAAGGAAGGAAGAGAGAAGAAAGAAGGCCTTATAAGCACTGCTGCTGTCTGGTGTCCTCCAGTCACCCCTGAAGAAGGGTCCGAGTGGGACCCGAAACGTCGGGTTTTTCATCTTTAGGAGTAAATTTTACTTTTGATGATTATAATTTGGTTGGTGTCCCCCTGTTTTCACCTTAAAACCTTCGCCAACTTGCACGGAGCCGTAAAGACCGTTCTTACACCGAAACGGTTGGGACTTCTTTCATATTGTGTGATACGCGGTGAATGTAGGGCATAACATGCAGTGGCGTGTTTTGGTCTAAATGCTGCATTTGTTTCTTACTCCCCTTCAGATTTCGTAGATAAACTATGAAAGCGCACACACAAAAAACACGGACTCAGGAGACACGGACGAGCGCAAACTTTCAACTAACTTTATTTTTCGTCGTGTCAATATGTAAGCCATACATCACGTGGTCACAACGCTAATCGCAGTTGTCACTGTCAAATCACAAGAAACCGCGCAAGGATCTCTTTTCACCTTGCAATAAGGAAACCGAAGACTGGCTAACACACGCGTCACCTCCAGTTGATATATGAAAGGCTTCCAACAGTTTCCGTGCCGTGCTATCATGGCTAAAGCCCAAAACTCGTATCGCATGGAAATTTGGTACGCACATGCAATGCCGGACATGCGCAGGTAAATGCGCGTTCTCTTTATTAATTATGGATAATTCGTGTTCCCTTGCACGAACGTTGACGCACCTTCCGGTTTGCCCGACATAAGACCTGCCACATGAAAGTGGAATCTCATAGACGACGCCTACCGCGCAGGCTCCATAAGGCATTTCGTGCTTCTTGCCACACCCCCCAGGAGTAATCTTATCATCAGATATTTTCGGGCAGAGCTTTGCCAGCTTGCGCGGGGCTTGAAAAAACCATCGGCACATCGTGCCTGTCCGCAACCTTCTTCAGATTATGAGAAGTGCGGTGCATGTAGGGCGTCACTGCCGGGCGGCCCCTGGATTTCCGCCCGGGTGTCTTGCCGGAACGGGGTGCTTTTGTCTCCCGCAGGAGGACCTCGGCGACTGCCGTAACGAGCGTGCGTGGGTATCCGGCTTCCAATACTCGCCTTACTTGATTATTAAAACTGTCCTGCATAGCATGTGCGCCTGATTTCGCAAGCACAGACCCCCAGACTTCACAATCGCCCGCTTAACTAATTTCGACTGTGCTGAATCATATGGCAGCAGTCCTTTCCGCGCTCGTGGGCTGTAAGTCCAAGAAACGTGATTGCCTAAATGAAGCCGTAAATCTAAAAATTGCAGGGAGTCATTGCAAGGGATTTCATGGGTAAAGGTCAAACCCTTTCCGCACTGCTGAAACGCGTCAAGGATACAAAGAACAGACTTTTTTGTCAAGGTTAAAATCAGTGGGTTTCCTTAAAAGAATTAAAAAATCGTCTACATATCTAAAAACTTTAATAACATTGGTTACCTCTAGGAAGCTAGACAGAGCACGATCCACGTCTCATAAAAATATATTCGTCTGATAAAATACCGGGCCGAAATCGAGGAGCCGCCCGGTAGTGATGCCCTACATGCACCGCACTTCTCATAATCTGAAGGAGGTTGCGGGCAGGCACGATGTGCCGATGGTTTTTTCAGCCCCGCGCAAGCTGGCAAAGCTCTGTCCGAA
The DNA here is from genome assembly GCA_013339685.2 of Hyalomma asiaticum. Lineage (NCBI taxonomy): Eukaryota > Metazoa > Arthropoda > Arachnida > Ixodida > Ixodidae > Hyalomma > Hyalomma asiaticum. The sequence continues at coordinate 271 of JABSTT010006243.1, read as the reverse complement.
AATATCTGATGATAAGATTACTCCTGGAGGGTGTGGCAAGAAGCACGAAATGCCTTATGGAGCCTGCGCGGTAGGCGTCGTCTATGAGATTCCACTTTCATGTGGCAGGTCTTATGTCGGGCAAACCGGAAGGTGCGTCAACGTTCGTGCAAGGAACACGAATTATCCATAATTAATAAAGAGAACGCGCATTTACCTGCGCATGTCCGGCATTGCATGTGCGTACCAGATTTCCGTGCGATCCGAGTTTTGGGCCGTAGCCATGATAGCA
>JABSTT010006242.1:0-14311 GCA_013339685.2 Hyalomma asiaticum | reverse complement strand
AATCACCCGGACTTTTGCCTCAAGGATTTGGATGGCAATCTGACTCTGAAGAGGACACACCCATACTTCTTTCAGGTTCAGGCACAGATGGCAGTGTGTGATGTTTCATACTGTGACTTTGTAGTGTGGACCCCATTATCTGTGCACATAGAGAGGATATGCAAGGACGAAGCATTTTTTGACTCTATAGTGCCATCTGCGAGGAAATTCTTCACGCATGTCATCATGCCAGAATTATTTGCTGCTCATTTCACGCGGAAAGCAACCACAAACAATGGCACTGATAATGATGAACAGAATGCGTACTGCTTTTGTAGAGGCCCAGAATCTGGCAAAATGCTGGCGTGTGATAACCCACAGTGCAGATATCAGTGGTTCCACTACACTTGCATTGGAATCAAGAGAGCACCAAAGCAAAAGCATTGGTACTGTTCAGACTGTGCTGCCAGGGGAAATAAGACATCTGTCACGACTAATGTCTGCGCTAAGACTTAGTTCCATGCTGTTGCCGTTGCACTGTAATTGCATAATAATTGCCCGTGTTTACATGCCAAAACCATCGTATGATAATGAGGCACGTTGTAGTACAGGAGCCCGCAACTGACAATGACCTGGGTTGTTTAATGTGCACTAAATGAACATGACAAATACAGTAAAAGACAGGAAAAAGGTGGAGTTCACAATTTCTTAACAGGATCCAGAGATAAAAAAAGCACTGACCAGTGCAGGAAAACTGAGAGAATACCGTTGGCTAAATTAGTGTCTAGGTCACTGAAAAGCACAAACAATAGCAAAGGCATTGCTTTGTACCTATATTACAGACATGTGTGCATACACTTAACATGTGTTAATGACAATTTGAGAACACACTCAAGTGTTTCTAGAAAATCACCTCAAGTTGTCAGTTTCACAGTAAGTATGCGAACCAATATTATGGCAATGCAACACAAACCCAAGACTGTAGAAGCGAAAGTACATGTACAGTAAAACCTCGTTAAAAAAGACATTGAAGGTGGGAAGCATCTCTCTTGTAACCAAAAATTCTAAGGATGCTATATATCACTATTATGAATCTAAAGTGTGTTACACATCTACAGAAATTGCTCAAGATGGCTTAAAGAAGCCATCCGTAGTACTTGTTTGCATAAGTGAGTGCGGATTGTATTAAATTCCTTCCCAACTTCTTGTTGCTTAAAATACTTTGTAAGTGCTCTTAGATACTCGTCAGCTTTAACCCTCTTTAACGTCAGCTTTAACCAATGCCCTCGTCATCCCCCTCCTTTTCTAGTTCAGCTTTAAAAAGGCATGCCCCATTTACATGGGTGAAAGCTGGATGATCCGTAAACTCTTCAGAGAACACGAGGTGAACACATATTGGGTTGTGTCTCTTCTAACAGTAAAGAATTTACATTAGGGACCTAAAAAAGTTGCTCATAGTAACAGCTGCCTCTTGTAAACGTCTCTTTTATTGCGATGGCAATTACATGGACAGTCTCGGCTGGTTTTTGCCATCGCCGCAGTCATGAACCATATATGTATAAGGATGTATATATGTATAAAAGTCCTAAAGAAAAATAACTCGGATAAATGCTTCTGATGCGCGGAATTGAACCAGGAACCCCTCGCTCCGCAGCGCGTGGCGCTAACCACTACGCCACGAAGAGCAGATGCTTCAAGGAGCTAACGGCGAGCCTCTGAGACTGCAGGCACTTATAGCGTTTCTTCATTACCAGCGAGATGGCACGAGGAGCGCTACGGGCAGCCGCCTTTGCAACAGGAACGCTGTTCAAACTGGGTGTATCCATTGTGACAGCTTATTCGCGCTTGTTCGGTGTATATCTGTGCGTTTGTTTCGTGCGTGCTTCACTTGATTGTTCGCGCTCATCTTCTGTTTGTTCCTTTAGTGGCCTTCCCTAGCTTTGTATGTGTAGCTTTGTGACACACAACGTATAAAGCCCTTCGTACCAGCACGCGCTGCCCACGGGAGGCGCTCACATAGCAAGTGCATGTTTGCTACAATATTGCTCCTGAAGCTGCGAGCCTCACTTTGTATAGCATTAGAGTTTCTTGCTGTCACATTCATCGTCGCCCTTGCGGCGAAACTGCGACTTTTATGCAATGTTGTTAACATTGTGAACATAGGAAAACCAATCATATCTTCATATGTCACTTATAACCAAGTGTGTTTTGCAATGAGTTTTTACTGTGTTACTTAGGCCAGATCTTTGATTTCAAGCAGCGAGTGCTCTACATACTGTGCCTCTGCGTAAAACAAGTGTTTGGCTGTATGCTAAGGTAACCAGTCTTGCTTATGCTAACAACATCCTGAATTGCAAATAAAAGAAATGTTAGTCTTTCAAAGGGAATTCTAGACCCTGAGGGTAGTTCGTAATATGTTCTGAAGGTTGGGGGGGGAGGGGGGGGCGGGTATGGTGTAAAGATGCTGAGAGAGTCACTAATGGGAGTTTGCAGGAACCACAGATGGGCTGAGGTTTGAGAGAGCACAGCAGACTGTTACTATCTTGTCAAGAGGCGTGCATGTGTCTCCTGGTTTGGAGGTGACATTGTCAATTGGCTGAACGGCTTTCATTACAAGGTACTTGTTGCGTACAAGGCCAATCACTCGTTCTACGTGGATTCGCACGTTGGCGAGCTTTCTTGTTTTTTCAATGTCTACAGCTGTCAGCTGCTTCTGGCCCTTGGTAAATGCAGGTATATGCAGCTTAGCACAATAAAGTCCCACTGAGTCAGCAATGTCGAATCCTCGATCAGCTAGAATGATATCTCCTGGCGACAATTTGTCCAGGATGCCACAGTGTTCTGTGATGTGTTTATCACTTGTTCTGCCTCCCCAGCCTTCAGAAATGTATGATATGGAACCTTGGGGGCATATGCCAATTAAGAATTTTGCGGTGTTGCAGTTCTTATAATTGGACCATGTTTCACTCCTTGGGAGCAAGGACGATGGCCTTTCAATGCGAATTTCAAAGCAGTCTAATATGACTGCTACCTTTGGTCCAAAAGAATCAAAGAATGCCTGTGGCATGGTCCTCTGCATGTCAACTCTGGATGGCCATGTTATGAGGGACCTAAGTCTCCAAAATGAAGCATCAAGCCACTTATCGAAAATCCTGCTTATGGTTGCACATGACACACCAAATCTGTAAGCAAGGTCTTGGTGTGGCAAGCTTAACTTCAGCTTCATTAAAAACACAATGAATTCCTCAAATTTGGGTAGCCCATTCTGCGGTGTATGCTTCACGACACATTCAACATGTTGAAATATTGCCCACAAGATCGAAAAGTTTAGCAATCCAGTATAGAAAGCAACTTTTCCATTGTCCTCGCGAAGTGATGCCTCAGAAACTGCATGACCATCCTTCTCCCTCTTCAACTCGCACACCTCTGAAGTGAGTCTCCGGTTGTCATTTTCAAGTGCCTGCACATCTTGCATCGTGATATCCGTCTGTACATGAGCATGTGCTGTGAAAAAAAAAAGAAAAGCCAATGTTTTGCACACGGACATCAAAAGGGGTATATGTTCCGTTCATAACATGTGAAAAAAGGTTTGCGCAAACTTACCTATGCTTGTTTGCAAAGCCTCGTCGCAGGTTCGAGGCAGTGAAGAACTGTCTTCTTCTGAGCCAGCACCATTTTCTTGTAGTGAGTCATCTGTCAGTGAAGACTGGCCACTTGCCACGCTAGTTGGAGTGGCGAGTACTTTGGCTTTACTGCGCTTTTTTGAACGTTGAAAGCGTGCATCTTCAGCTGCACTTTTTTCGTCACCTCCGTAGCCCAGACACAATGTAGGCGCCCAGTCTGGATTTGTGTTGTCCATTAGATTGGATGGTCTGCCTGCAAATCAAGAGCAGTGCCCAAATCAAAATTTTGTAGGCGTGGCAATGTGTGAGCATTCTTTGCATGTGAGTCGCTCTTCCATTTCACAAAGTTTCTTTGGTTCCCTTGCAAGGACTCGTATCAGTGTGTGCGACCATATTCAGATCATAAAAATAACTGAGCCAACCCATGCCACACTTTCTTTTCTTTTTTCAGTGAGGACTGTTCCCTTTCCTACCAGATTTTTGTTTTTCAATTTTTCATTATCGATTCTAAATCTTCCGATCATCCGCGTTATAACGATTACGTGTCAACTTGATCCACTAAGCAGTTATCTTGAAGATGCAGGGTGTCGTGCTTTCTTGCGTTACGTACGCGTTGTTCTTGGGTACACGCCAAAGAATGCTTGCGCGTTGAAACCGTAGGCATCTCGGGCGTCACATCGCGCTGCCCAGGCTCGAAAGTAGTACGGTAGTACGCATAAACTTCGCCAGCATGTACGCGTGGATGGCTAAGCGCACATGCCCAGAAATGGCCATGCGAACATTTGCATGCGGAAAACACACACACACACACATGGATTTTACGGGCTGAAATCACGATATAATTATGACGCACGCCACAGTGGAAGGTTTCGATTAATTAATTTAGACGGCCAGAGTTCTCAGCGGACCCTACCACACAACACGGGCATTTCTGAGAGGGGGAAAAAGCGAAAGAGGGAAATAAATGATCGGTGTGCGCGAGCAAGCAGCCGAGCAGCACGGGGGCTGGCGCTTTCGCTGCCGCACTGCCCTTTAAGATAATGCGTTATATACAGTAGTTTAGTGTGTTATACTCACCCGAAACAAAGTGGCGACCGCAGACACGCACGTGTTTCAAGTTCCCGAGGTCCTTCCTATGTATACGGGAGAGCCACAGGCGCCGACGTTTCTCGGACAGCATTCTTGTGCGTTCGCACTGCCACGTTATTACCTTCGGTAATGAGTGCAGTCCTGTGCCAGGCTCTGCGTTGGTCGGCTTCGCAACAGTCCGGCTTCTTGTGCGGCAACCGAAAATCGCGCAGATCGGCATGATCGCGAAGCGAGAAGGAACTGAAACTCACAACGTGTTTCGCGCAGCTTCCCGTACGCTTCTGAAGGTTCCTAAAGATGGCGGGCAGGCTCGCGGACCGGGGCGGAAGTGACGCGCGTGCAAACTATGTATTGGCACGGTCCGCGCTACTCGCGGGCATCGTGCAGAGACATCAGCTGTTCGTGCTCGCAGTCAGTATCGTACTTCGCAGCGGGCAAGGCGCACGCGAAGAGTCAGTATGCTACCGCGAGGAACAACAACAACAACAACAAAAAAGCCAGACGAGTGCCGCTCTTGCCGCAATGGTGACATGTGCTCTGAACTGCGCAAGGATAGTTTGGCTCATATATTGCAGTTGTGCTTTTTATAATGCCGTCGCTTTTTCTAAATTCTTCCCAGTACTACAATGATGGTGTGTTAAAACGGAAACGGTATATTAGCTGCGTTAAAAGCATGCGACTGTCGTGTAGAGTAGCTGATTTCGATGCTGCGTACTGATATCTGTGTACACGTGTTTTCACCATGGGTGCTCATGCACGCACTGCGTGCAAATGGGGAAAGAGGAGGAGGACTGCTGCTGCTGCTGCCTCGAAATTCGGCAGATTCGCGACCGCAAGAAACAACGGAGGAGGTGCATCACAACAACAACAAAAAAAAATTAAAAATGTGTGCCTCGACAAGGACGTGTTAGAATGGCACGCCAGCGGAATCCCAGTGACTGCATGAGAGCCGGGCTTCGTACGTAGTCGCTGTCACGAAAGTGCTTGGAGCACAGCACGCTTGATCTCGTCGGTTTGAAGTCTTTTCTTTTAACTGCAGCGGCCCATTTTGCAGCCATCTTCTGATAACGAGGGAACTTGTGAAAAGCGACCTCATCGCGACCGTAAGTGCTGCGGCAGCCATATGCTGCGCAGTAACTCGGCATCGCGAGTCCACTTCAACCTTGCACAAACACAGCTAGTGAATGTCGGATGGCGAAAATCTCTAATCAGAAGAAGAGAACGGTGCAATGGCAAGAAGCCCCTACGAACTGGCAGATCTGATGCTTCACTAGGCGGCAGATCGCAGCTGAAACAAAGCACAACCCTGAAGTAAACAAGCTGAGCTGACTGAGCGACGCAGGCGGCCCGGCGGCTCGACCCTGACGATGACGTCACCTCCCCACGTGTCTAGCTCTCCCATGCTCTGCCCCTGCGCGCGCGCGCGCCGGGGGGGGGCGTTCCCACGATCAAAGTTTGCTCGCTTATAGCGCCGTTGTTTAATCGAACATCGCGAAAAAAACCTCCGTAGGCATGTTGTAAGAGGCCGCGGATACCGAATTCGCAATAAATTCGCGAATTCAAAACCCGTTCAGTGTCCCTTTAAGCGCTTATTTTTCGAATTTTCGAGTCGAACCTGCATATAACGAAATCCTCTTTATAACGAAGTTTTCCAGGAATTTCTCAATTTCGTTATATCCAGGTTTAACTGTAACTCAAGAGATAGGATAGAATTTGCCGAGCTGTCTAAGATCATCAATAAAAGTTGTCAGGGACATACGTAACCATAACGGGAAAGACATAGAAGCAGCCGTCAAAAAAAGGAGTCAGCATCAAAACAACTAAAAGGAGGCATTGTGCAGGACAGAACATAATGCATGCGGTGAAAGATAAGCAGGGCAATACCGTTACTAACTTCAGTGATATAACCAAGCTGGCCAAGGACTTCTAAACTATACAGCTCAAATACGAGTCACCCCATCATGAGGGTAATAAATGTCTATCAGGACACCGAAATTCCATGCGTCACTGTGGACGAGGATTGAAAAGCAATTCAGGGCATGTCCCGCGGAAAAGCGGCTGGAGATGACGGCATAACCGCCGACTTGATCAAAGAGGGAGGAGACTTCCTAACCAGAAAGCTCGCGACACTACACACAATGCCTCCAAAACTTCAAATGTACCAGTCAGCTGGAAAAACGCAAATGTTCTACTATTACATAAGAAGGGAGATGTTAAATACTTGAGGAACTACAGGCCGATCAGTCTGCTCTCAGCACTTTACAAAATTTTCACAAAAGTTATCTCCAACAGAATAAGGGCCGCACTTGAATTCAATCAACCAAGAGAACAACCAGGGTTCAGGAATGGATATTTCACCATAGACCACCTTCATGTCATCAATCAAGTAATCGAAAAGTCCGCGGAATACAACAAACCCCTCTATATGGCTTTCATAGACTACGAAAAGGCTTTCGACTCTGCAGAGGTATCAGCAGTTCTAGAGGCATTACGCCGACAAGGAATATGCGATAGTTACGTAAACATAATAGCCAACATCTATAAGGATTCTACAGCCACCCTGCTCCTCCTTAAAGGGGCCCTGAAACGCATTTTACGCACATTGATTTTATTGCACATTTGCTTTGTGTGGGACTTGACGATGACCGAAACACCAGTGAGAGCGGCGAAATTGAACCGTATTATATTTTAATTTGTACCTGAAATCGGTTTCCGCACTGACTGCAGCGCCATACATCAACAGTTTCTCCGAGCGGATATGACATCACCATGCTGCTTTGCTGCAGGTTCTGATTGGCCAGGAACAGTAGGGAATAAAAATATACATCGCACATATCGATAATGCACCGAATATAAGAAATTCCAAATTCAGAACGTGTTTTATGCTTGCTAAAGGTACAAATTTGGGCATTACAACTTCATTTTGCTTGTAACTGACACAAGGATCGCTGTGCGGCCCACGTGGTGGTTGTGGTAGGAAGGCCACAGAGGGCAGCACGGTTCCGGTTCTGCAAGATGTAAGCCGCGTTTTGATTGGAAGCAGCATGCACGCCTTGGGATGCCGATATCTGTCGTCTGCTTTTGTTTTGAATTTGTAAGTTGAATAACTTGCGTTTGCCTACATCGATCTCGAAAATTCCTTTTGCATTTACCTCAGAACAATACAACGAACCCGTTTAGATGCAAAACTCGGCGAGTAAAATATGGTTTCAGGGCCCCTTTAAGAAAAGGAGAAAAATTCCAGTACAGAAAGGTGTCAGACAAAGAGATACAATTTCTCCAATGCTGTTTACTACATGTTCGGAAGAAATCTTCCAAGGACTAGACTGGGATGAGACAGGGCTAAGGATTAACGGCGAATATCTAAGTAACTTACGATTTGCAGACGACATAAAACTCTTCAGCGATGATGGTGACAAACTGCCAAAGATGATTGAAGACTTAAGGGGGGACACTGGTCTTAAGCAAAATGTTCATTTCCACTGCCACTAGAGTAATGAAACTTACAGGGAATGCATAGTTTAAGGTGCTGGTTTCACATATTAAAGTAGATTTCCCTAAATATTGAGGACAGTACTTTGCACGATGCTTCTTGTTTTAGGTTTCTGGGATGACTGGTAGAAATCATGATAAGGTAAGCTAGCTAAAAATTATGCAGACATGTTCATGAATATTTGAGGAGTGCAAGAAGCATTGTTCATGTTTCTACCTCAATTTTATCTAAAGTTACAAAGGATTAAAGATCTGACTTGATATGTGCGTTTCTTTCTTTTGTTACTTCTTCAAAATATGTAAATGTTGCAGGGCATAAAACCACTGTATTACATGTTTGTTGCACTCCTTGGGAGACTAACAACAAGATAAAATAAAAACGACTGAAATCGGATTGCTATAAAGGTAACTGCACCTCCGGGAAAATCACAAACAACCAGGAAAAGCTTTCTGAGAAAAGTGCAAAAAAACTGAAGTCCATGTACCAAGTGAAAAAAGCATTTTATTTGCTTTGATGCAGCAAACTGCAATAGCCAATGGTTCAGAAAGCTCTAGGGAAGTAAACTGCATGAGCTTTTCGTTGCTGCCTCCCTTTCTAAGCTTTCAAATGATGTGAAATTTAATTTTGGGGGGCATGTCTGGAAAGAAGCTTAGTTATTAAATATGAATTTCTAGCAAAACTTTACTTTTCAGGGCTAGATTTCTCTGAGAAGTTGAAGTTTATTTGTTCTTTTGTTTCTTACATGTATTAACTTTTGGGGACCCAAAAAATTTGTTAAAGGGTCCCTAACGGCATTATAACATAAAAAAACACTAAACGGCAATTGTCATTGGCGAAACACTAAATAGGAATTAATATCAAAAGCATAAGAACTAAGCTAACACATAATATAGCTATACAACAAATCATCAAAACATAAATGACGCAGTAATTTGATGTAATGAGCAGAAAAAGTTCTAAATACGTGATATGTATAAGTGCGAAGTTGAATACATGTGAAAATCAACAAAAGATATCTCTTAGCAGGACAAATTGTTATAGAGCATATTTTTCAGTTGTGCTAGGAAAGAGGGAAGTGACGGGGCTGTCTTTAGGTTAATAGTGAGGCTATTCCAAATGGTAGTTCCTCGGAATTCCACTATTTATTTTTGGTAGTAAAAGTCGGACGCCTGAAAAACACCCGTGAGCTCGAGGTGACGGACGAAGGGACACGGACAGTAAGTTCAGACTACCGTGAAGTATTTTGTATATTATGGATGCTATATTATAACCAGATTGTGTACACTTAACACACTGCAATCTAGAAATAAATTGTCACCTCTTACGTTCATACTATTAGACATTATTATGCGTAGAGCTCTTTTTTGGATAACTGTAACGGATTTAAGGTGAGATTTGTACGTGCAACCCCATATAGCAATGCAGTAATTGATGTGTGAATGAATGAATGCATAATAAAGATTAATTAGTATTTCTCTTGAAAAAAAGTGCCGACATTTACAAAGAACATGCAATCCGTATGAAGCTTTCTGAACGTTTCGAGCATGTAACTGAAATTTTAGGTGAGAATCTATGTATACTCCCAGGAATTTTGTGTGATTGGCATGCTGTATTAAACAGTTGTTGTAGAATATGTCATTGTGTGCTAAGACTTGTCGTCTTTCGGAGTGAAAAATAATGAATATTCAGCAGAAAAACATGCTGAATACCATTGTAACAAAATTAAAAATGAACTTTTTTTCTTAATTTTTCCATTTTTAAGACCCATGTCCCCCCTTAAGCCGAGAAAGCTCTAAAGTAGGATTAAGGATGAACATGCAGAAAACAAAGAATGCTAAGTGGCACGGTGAAAAAACGTGGCTTAACAATCTGAAACCAGACATTAGAAGTCGTAGAAGGATACCTATATCTAGGACAGCTACTTACAGGAGAACCCGCCCATATAAAAGAAATCCACCGTAGAATAAACATGGGATGGCGCGCATATGGGAGACATTCCCAACTCATTAAAGGAAATCTACCGCTATCACTCAAGCGTAAATGAAACTATAGAACTACTGCATTTTGCCAGTACTGACATACGGGGCAGAAACTTGGGAGAATTACGAAGAAGCTCGAGAGGATGTTAAGAACCGCACAGCGGGCAATGGAACGAAAAATGATAGGCGTTACATTAAGAGACAGAAAGAGAGCCGAGTGGGTCAAAGAACAGACAGGAGAGGCCGACATATTAACCAACGTTCAGAAGAAAAAATGGACATGGGCAGGCCACGTGATGAGAAGTATAGATAACCGATGGACAGTTAGAACGACGGAATGGATACCAAGAGAGGGCAAGCGTAGCCACGAGCGACAGAGAGTGAGATGGGGGGACGAAATCAAGAAATTCACAGGCGTCAAATGGAATCAGCTCACGCAGGACAGGCAAGAATGGAAACGATTGGGAGAGGCCTTCGTCCTGCAGTGGACGTACGATGGGCTGAGGAAAAAAATTACTTTAACAGTACGGCATAAATGAAGGAATGCAGAGGGGGAACCTTTATATGAACAGTGTGCTGCAGCACTGTAAAATACTTGTTTATCTTAGCACCTAAGCAAAACAGTAAAAACAAAGGAAAGCTGTCACAGTTTCCTGCATGAGAGCAATTAACAAATGATGAAACACTAAATTAAAGCAACTACAGAAGCAAAAAGAAAAGAATAAGCAAGGGATAATGTTCCCATAATGTTCCTTTGTGAATTGCTGCTTAGCCGAGTCATGACTGTATAGTGCACACTAGAAATGTTTCATACAATATCATGGTGCACAATGAGGATGCACAATCACAGTGTTGCATCATGCCTTACGATGATGGGATGCTGCAATGCCTGGAAGTTTTAGCTTCCACAGTGTACTTAGACGCAGCTGCACAGTATACAAACACTGAATACTAATGTGTCAGTAAAAAGAGCCAACCAATGCCTCAATTAAATGCTGTGAAAGCACTCCCTGCTGGTAATTATGAGACCAACAGTCTTCATGGCTTCAATAGTAAATGAACAAGTGTCTTAGGGAAAAAAAAAAGCGCAGCATCTTACAATTGCTTGCTTATGTTTCCTATTAACATTATTTTTTTGTTGCAGAGGGGAGCAAGTTACGACGTATAAAGACACAAAACAACGAAACGAGACATGGTCTATTAAGGATGAAATGTGTGCACATCCAAACAACAAGACTGAACCACAAACACAATAAATGAACACACATGAACAGGTTTAAAAAAATGCACCAAAAGCGGCAGAAATGAACAAACAAGGCGAAAAAAAAACAGGACTGTCCCTCTACTAAGGTGGTGGATGCCCTTGTGCTGTAGCAGCCATAAGATGTTGCAACAGACGCTCGACCACGTTCCGCATGAGGCGGTACTCCTCCGGGCGTTGTTGCACCTGCCGCAGCTGCCGCACTTCTTCCACAAGCTGCTGTTGGCTGGCTGCCTGGGCTTCGCAATACTGGTTTGGAAAAATGTAGAAATCAACTTATTGATGCCAATGCAAACAAGACCTAATGGCATTTATAGTATTGATATGGATTGGCATGATCGTGCATTCATGCAGAAATACTACTGCACCTCAGAACGCACAAAAAAGTCGCATGCACAAAGAAAGAAACAGCAATCACTGATAACACGTACACTTGCATTTTCAGATCGTTTTAGATACAAGCCCCACTGATTGCTTGCACATAGAAAGGTAGAGCGAAAATCAGTAAGCAACTGTACTGGGCATTGTCACTTGTACACACTGGCCGCTTTAGCACACTATGTTGGGAGCCTGTGTTTACTTGGTGTTGCACAGAACATGAGGGAGAGCTAATGAAATGCTAGAGGGATTGGCCGGTTCATATGCCCGACATGCTACTCCATCTATGCTCCAAGTGATGATTACAGTGATTGCACTGATATGTGCATAGTGTATTACATCACATACAGCGGCATAAAACTGCGTAGATCACATCATTTTGCAAAGTAAGTGGAGTGAGTGGTTTGAAAGAAAAATGCTTGAATAGGTGCCCCTCGATGGCTCGAGTACATGATGGTAGCACGAAGGAAGAGCCGTTGCCCTGTAAAGAGAAGCTTTATTCCAGCACTCAGGCGTCTGCCCAGGTCAGCCCGAACCTCCGCTCTACCCTACGTTGTTGCCTGAGTATCAGCCCAGACGACAACCGGTGCCGGAGGCCAGCAACGAGCTACCCGTCATTTCTCTTCAAGAAGCCCGCCACACAGCGGCGAGAATATTTACAGGCCCTGGCCACCTAAGATATGTCATTTGTCATCTTGCTCTGTCATCATCTGTCATCTTAACGACCTTCGGTCGTTAGTGCAGCCAGGGAGCTGGATCACCTGCACACTTCGAATGCCGTAATTGCGACCACTGCACACAAAAACATCTCTCGGTCGCATCCGGCTGAGCGGTAGCAAAACCAATTCTGTTTTCCTGTGGCATTGACAAAGGACGCGTATGGATGTCAAGCTGTAACTGAAACCTGGCGGCCGTACGTCACGTCGCCCCATCTACGCGACTCGCTTCCCATTCAACTCTTTATCTCCTCCTTTTTTGTTGCCAGAACGCAGGTGGCCCTGCCCTCCGAGTCGCCATTTCTTCCCTGCGCGAGGTCTTCCGCGTTTCTTTTTCGCGGAGCCGACATGTGTCCGTCGTTTGCGTCAATGCTCCGAACCGCGGTACGGGGAATCATTCTGCGCTTTGAAGTACTCGCACAGTTGGACTACCAACACCACGCCGACCCTGCATACCTTGGACTAACTACTAGTACGTAAATAAGGGTGAAACATAAGTCACTGTACACACTGCCAAAAGCAAGCACCATGAGTGAGCACTAGTTCATAGCCTGTACAACATAGGCATAGAAGGCTCACTTGACATCTGTTACTTGTTCAATAAAATGGAAAACTAAACACATTTGATATTTTTACAAGTACACCAAGGGTTTGCCAAGGCTATCAACAATAAAACATGTACACCATTCCAGCATCTTTGAGGGCTGCTTAATTTGAATGCAGTGAAGCTCTATTATTGAACAGCTGAAACAAGCTTTCGTTGAAATGCACAAGCATGTAGGTACTACTAACTAGAGAGACCATTATGTCAGCACAATATATATGCAAAGCAATGTGCGTATCACTCACCGCTACATTTTAAGCTTGTTTGCCAATACCCCATTCAATTGGAAGGGCAAAGCCATACCGTTCCCATAAACAAAGAGACACATCTGCGAAGATACACACACCTGCCGGTGCAGCTCAACCAACTGCTGGTGGAAGCGGGCCTCCTCCTGAACCTTGGCGTTCGCGGACTCCCCTTGTCGCACATACTCTTCTACCGTTCTTTGTACCACCTCCTCGAGCTCCCTCAGTTGCCGATGGGGCAGCTGCGGAGCTCAAGGCTGTGGTGCCTGAGGCAGCTGGGGCTGTGACAGTGGCTGTGATGGTGGCTGGGTCTGTGGTAGAGGCTGGAGCTGTGGCTGCGGCTGCGCTGGTGGCTGCGGCTGTGCTGGCGGCTGGGGCTGCTCTGGTGGCTGCAGCAGGAGCGGCACATGCGGCAGCAGCACCAGTTGGGGCTGCGGTGGCGGTGTGTGTGCTTCCAGGGATTCGCGTGATACAAAAACACATGTTATTCATTTACTGTCACAGCAAACGCAATTCAAATCACTTCAAAACCTAAGCTGCCAACCTTGCAGCCCAATTCCAGCTATGCACAATACTATGCAGCACAGCATTATCAGAATGACATCCTTCCATGGTTGGAAAGTAGCGAAGTCAACAAAGTAACATGCCACAAACACCTAAGTTTACTTACATGGAAGTACACCTGGCCCTGCTACAGCAGCGGCTGGTGCTGCTACACTCGCAGATGCGGCCCCTTGCCGCGGTGTGCCACCAGCACCTGTGTCCTGCAATTAGTCAAGTCATTTGTACATCACGAATAGTGCGTGTTACGGATGTCATCCACACAAGCCATCATTTTTAGCTCGTAAGCTACTGTCGCACAACTGTGGGCAGCGTAAAACACAAAATTTAAGGTCCTCACAAAAAGTTTCATAAGCAATGCCCAAACAATTGCATAGGAAATA
>JABSTT010006241.1:0-14224 GCA_013339685.2 Hyalomma asiaticum | reverse complement strand
CACACCAAACGCCTGCTCGCGCAGACGCCCCTGCGGGGATAAACATAGGGATCACGCCGAATATTACACAGATGGCTCGAAAACAGATAACAATGTGGGTATAGGGATCGTGACCGCGGAAAGTGCCCTAAGTGTGAGAGTCCTCAGTGTATTTCCATTTTTACAGCTGAAGTTTACGGCTTATATGAAGCAGTCCGGAATATCATCGCTGGTAAATACAAGAAAGCAATCATATACACCGACTCGTTAAGTGCACTGAAAGCCCTGCATGTTAAGTCCGATTGCGAGCCATTACTTGGCGACATTTTAAACATGGTGTTTTTAAATAGCAAAGAATTTTCTATCCGTTTCTGCTGGGTGCCAAGCCATGTTGGGATACCGGGCAACGAGAAAGCAGATGAATACGCCTCTTTGGCAGTACACAAAGCACTTAGAAAAATAAAAATCCCACTGAAAGACAGCCAAAGAACAATTCGTCGAGCGCTCTTAGGGAAATGGCAGCAGCAGTGGGACTCATGTACAAATAACAAGCTCCATCTAGTAAAGCCTCTACTTGGAGAATGGAAGACCTGTCGACACCAAGAGCGCTTTGTTGAGGTCATTTTATGCATACTCCGAATTGGGCACACACACCTGACACACAACTTTCTACTCACAAAAGAAAAACAACCAATATGTGAAAAATGCGAACAACCATTAACACTCATACACATCCTGATCACATGCCCCGACGTTGAAACGCAGAGACAAAAATACTTCAGCAAATTATACAAAGAACACATACCTCTACATCCTGCGCTGCTTCTAGGAGATCATCCTCTAGTGCCGTTGTCAGACGTGCTAAACTTTCTTAAAGAAGTTGACTTTTTAAGTAAGCTATAAAACTGCATCATATCACTGCCCAATATTTAATACCTTGTGATTGGCGCAACATAGCCTCAGCTGCTTTTGCGCCATAAAAACCAAATTAACTAACTAACTAACTTAGCCAAAAGATAACATATAATTCTCGGAACTATCAAAATTGATCAGTAAAGCCAGGCAAAAAGATGTAAGAAACTTTAACACGAGAGAAATGGAGAAAGCAGTAGAAAAAGGCACCAGCGTTAAATCGGTCAAAAAGGAAACTGCACTTAGGGCAAAACAAAATGCATGTGCTAAAAGATAAACACGGTAACATTATCAACACTTTCAACGAAATAGTAAAGGTAGCAGAATATTTCTACTCTGAACTGTGCAGCTCTCAGACAGACCATACAACCTTAAAAGAAATAGAATCAGAGGACACTGAAATCAGAGGGAACTGAATGATGATGATGATGATGACGATTTTCTGCATGTTTGCATCAGAATAGCTGAGTCGACATTTTACATGCCCAATCGCACAAGCAAACTTCGCTTGTACACGCTGTTGGCAGGATTGCCTACGCCGCTGTTTGTAGGGCAAGCCGGATCGCAGCTTTAACGTTCTGAAAAGGGTCTATTGTCGAGGCACCTAGTGGCGTAGAGTTTAGGCATGCACTTGCCTCGCCACCTATCTCATGCCACTGTGCTCGCCCAAGGCTACTGATCATTACTTTAGTTTTCTCCATATTAATTTCCACGCCCACAGTCCTACTCTGCTTAAATAAGTAATCATGCTTTGAAGTTCGCCTCCCTAATGACTTAGCATGGCAAGGTCATCAGCGAACCTGAAGTTACTGAGGTATTCACTGTTAACCCTTGCACTAAGGTGTTCCCAATCCAGTGTTCTAAAAACCTCTTGTAAACATACCGTGATTAACATTGGAGGGATTCTGTTCTCTAGTCTTACAAACTTCCTTATGATCATTTTACTGCTCCACTTTTTGGAGGAGTATGGTGGCTGTGGATATCTTCCTGTATTTTTGCGTAGTGCTCGTCTACGTCCTGATTCCTTAATGCTTGAATGGTTGCTGAGGTATCGAGAGAATCGAACGGTTTCTCGTAATTTATGAAGGCTATATATAGATGTTCGATATGCTCTCCACATTTCTCTATCACCTTATTCATAGGGTGAATATGGTCTACTGCTGATTAGCTTTCGCGAGATCCTCTTTATTTGTTAGTTTGGTTGAAATCTAAAATGGCACGAATTCTGTTAGCAAGTACCCTGCTAAATACCTTATAGACTACTGACCGTAGGCTAAAGTCACTCTAATTTTTCAAGTCCTATGTGTCGCCTTTGCAAGGGATTCTTGAAAGCGCTCATAAAATATCTAGGTATAGGCGAAAATTCGACGTATGCGCATAGAGAACAGCAAGGAAATGACACCATAAATAAGGATGACATAGTTATGTTACTGCGCCGTATCAGGCACTTATTCGCGAGAGCAGGAAGTCAATCAAGGTGAAGTATTTCGACCGAATTTAAAAGATAGTATCTGCAATTACGCTTCAGGGTAATGTTGAAAGGGTTTGTGGTAGCTCCCAAGAATAAATGTCTGTGATCTTGCAATTGCGGTCGAAATGCACACACCGGATAAACCATTTTGTACCATACAGACAAATTTGCTGCAGTCTCAGCGTTCGTCCACTGTTGTGTTCGGAATACAAGTCACTATTGCATCATAGATTTCTGCGCGTTATTCTAGTCATGCCAAATCTGAGCACATCGCGCACTTTTTTTGGGCGCTCCATTTGTGCCCGTAATCGTAGTGCCCTTTTCGGAGCAGTGAAAGAAGGAATGTGAACTGAAGCATTTTCGATAATTGAAGTTATGGCCATCTGTGAAGAGGCAAATGAAAGCACTGCACTGCAGTAAAAAAAATTCCCGGTGCTGGGGTTTGATTCTTGATCCCTCGCCACCAAAGAGAAGTACCTTAACCAAAAAGAGGAACATTTAAATTTTGGCTTTTCCTTCACCACTGGTCTACACGCTGAGAATCGCAACACGCAAACATGTTTGAGCAAGCGAAATGGCTTGGATTTTGTACCAATGTTACGCTTTCGAAGAAAAACATGATACAGTACTCGGAAAGAAGAAAATAAGTAAATAAATAAATAAGGAAAGAAAGAACGAAAGAAAGGTGTCAGGTAAGGCAAGTGCACGTGACGCTTCGCTTACATGTTTTCCCTATAAGGACAGGGTTGAAGAATTTTTATCAAATGGACTGCGTTCCTTAGGCACTGGCGATGCACAGTAACAATTCTCATAAGCTCTCCCTGGTTAGTATGATCTTTTTTCGAAAGTAATATTATAGGTGCGCCGTTTAGAAGCTCATAGACCTCCACAGAAGGTTGCGGTTTGCGTGCGAACAAATAAAAAATACAGCTTTATGAGATTCTTTGTTAAGTAATTTTTCCATATATGATAACTGCTGCGTACTGCATGCAGCATGAAAACAAAGTACTGCCATAGTTTCAGTGATAATGAAAGACACTTGATCTCCAAATAAATTTTGAAACGCACAATATTGCCGCATGACGTGTTTTATGGTCTTTTTGTCCTGACCAAATAACTAAATATTCAGCTCCTGCCAAACAGGTTCAGCAGACTTCAGAGTCTGCCGGACCCCGGACCACTGCACCCGCAGTTAGGTCCGAAACTGCTGTGAACGTGCCTGCTCATCAGGCACCATCCCCCACCTCGCAAGAGGTGATGGATACAAGTCCCACTCCTCCGGCGCCTCAGACGCCGAAGGATAGGCGCAACTCTTTGGAGCGCGCCCAAAAAGAAAAACGTCGAATTACGGGGCCCCCAAAAGGCCCTGTAACCTAAGGTAACAATTTTTGTACACACAGCACCACACAACTTTAAAATGACCCATATAATACAGTGGAACGTCAGAGGACTGCTGAGAAACCTCGACGATATCCAAGAACTCTTACACAAGCATACACCAGAAGTGCTGTGTGTGCAAGAAACACACTTAAAATCGAAACACACAAACTTTCTACGCAATTACATTATTTTTCGAAAGGACCGAGATGATGCGGTCGCATCATCCGGTAGTGTTGCCATAATAGTTAATCAAGGAACAGCCTGTAAACATTTACCCCTTCAGACATTCCTGGAGGCAGTAGCTGTCCGAGCTGTCATCTTCAACAAACTGGTAACAATTTGCAGTATTTACATACCTCCACACCATCAACTGAACAAACACGAATTTCAATCACTAATCGATGAACTTCCAGAACCGTATCTCGTCCTAGGGGACTTTAATGCACATAGTGGCCTATGGGGTGACTCTCGCTGTGATGCGCGAGGCCGCCTTATTGAACAGTTCCTTTTCTCTTCTGGTGCGTGTCTCCTAAATCGGAAAGAGCCAACATACTATAGCCTGGCTAATAATACCTACTCATCGATAGACCTCAGCATTGTCTCTCCATCGCTCCTATCTATACTCACATGGAAAGTCATAAATAATCCTTATGGGAGTGACCATTTTCCATTAATTTTGAGCACAATAACACCATCTGAATATCCTGCACACGTTCCCAAATGGCTGATAGAAAAGGCCGATTGGGACCAGTTTTATAAGATTGCTAGCTTGAGTTGGACTGACATATGCGGCTCTAGCATAGATGCATCTGTAGAGTACTTTACTGCTTTTCTTATTGAAGCTGCAGCTAAGTGCATTCCGCAAACATCTGGACTGCCCAGAAAACGGCGCGTTCCCTGGTGGAACAGTGAGTGTCTCAATGCGCGCAAACAACAAAACAAAGCATGGAGGCGTCTTCGAGACTCACCGACCACCGAGAACCTTGTCAATTTTAGAAACATCAAGTCTCAAGGTAGGAGAACGCGTCGACAGGCCAGAAGGGAGAGCTGGCAGAAGTTTCTATCTGGCATCAACTCGTATACACATGAGGCAAGAGTCTGGAGCATGGTCAGTAGGGTAGTAGGACGAGAAGCACATCCTCTTCCTCTAGTAAACACACAAGGCAACGGTTTGGAAGACCAAGCGAACTCCCTCGGTGCCCACTTCGAACAGGTCTCCAGCGTTCCAACGTTACAAAGCAAGAATAGAAAAACAAAAAATAGAACGCAAAGTCGCAAGCAATGACGCATACAATGCACCTTTCATCTTAGCAGAGCTACAAGCATCGCTAAACTGCTGTAACAAAACCGCCCCAGGCTCCGACCGAATAGTATACGAAATGCTGAAACGTCTGCCCCCTGAAACCCAAAAAACCCTCCTCTCCTTGTATAATGCCGTTTGGTTCTCTGGTGAGATTCCCTCCGCCTGGAAAGAAGCCATCGTTATTCCGATCCTTAAGCAGGGTAAGGACCCATCTTCACCATCAAGTTACAGGCCCATAGCATTGACGAGTTGCCTTTGCAAGGTCTTTGAGAAAATGATAAACAGGCGACTGATGCACTTCCTTGAAACTAATAGCCTACTTGACCCATACCAGTGCGGGTTTCGAGAGACTAAATCCACTACTGACCACCTTGTCCGTATCGAGTCACAAATTCGTGATGCTTTCATTCATAAACAATTTTTTCTTTCTGTGTTCCTCGATATGGAGAAGGCCTATGACACAACGTGGCGCTTTGGCCTACTCCGAGACCTGTCACACTTAGGTGTGCAGGGCAGAATGTTCGCAATAATTGAAAGCTACCTGTCCAATCGGACATTCCGTGTTCGAGTAGGCGCTGTGTTGTCCCGCACATTTGTCCAAGAAACAGGAGGGCCGCAAGGAGGTGTATCGAGTTGTACACTTTTTATAGTCAAAATGAACTCCTTGCGCCTCGCTATCCCACGAAATATGTTTTACTGCACATATGTTGACGATGTACAGGTCGGTTTTAAGTCGTGTAACCTCTCAACGTGTGAACGTCAGGTTCAATTAGGTTTGAACAAGATCTCTCATTGGGCAGATGAGAATGGTTATAAACTGAACGCGCAAAAGAGCACCTGCATCTTGTTCTGCCGGAAGAGGGGCGTGCATCTCGATCCCGAGATTGACCTGCATGGTCAACGTCTGTCTGTAAAGTCTGAGCATAAGTTTCTGGGCCTAATATTGGACGCAAAACTAACCTTCATACCATATCCTCCTGACTTCCGGGTTGGATTTGAGTTAACAGATCCCCGCAGGGGCGTCTGCTTCTGCAGGCGTTTGGTGTGTGGCGACACCACGGACCCGAGCCAACGGGGGGGTTTCGACCCCCTCCCACGTGTCGCCGTGCGTGGCTTAGCCGTGTCCGGGGAAAAGGGGATCCTGGGGGTTGAGCCGACGCCGGGTGTTTGGACCTTTAAGGCCCCCCGGAAGAGGCAACACACCCCTTTGGCCCCGGCTTCACGTAGACGGCACCCCCGGATTGACCCGCCCGGGGGAAATCGGCAGTCGCCTTTTCCTGTCTCTCTCTCCACATCTTCGTCTTTTTCTCATACTTTACACCTATCCTGTCTCCTACTCGCTTCCATTTACTTCCATTCTTCCTGGCGGCTAGGGTTAACCCTGTGCAAATAACCAGCCTTGGTTACGCGCATTCGGTTATAGCAGCGATGTACAGCTGGCGCGTGCATGTGGCTCACAACTTGCACCGTCCCCTTGTAGGGCTCCATGGTGGGTGGCTGCCACCGCTGCCGAACGTAAATCCTGCCATGTATGCATCTTCTTTCCCGTCCCTCCCTGATCGTACCGCATCCAAGCGAGTACGCACCGAAGAAACATCGAAACTTTTCTTTCAAAAACAAACCTTTCCTCGCTACCACGTTGTGCACAGTATGAAGCCTGAAAAACCTGTCCGAGCAATCTCCCCATTCCTCGTTGCAAAGTCCCTCACCGAAGCAATAGGTCCTGGTTATACAGCTAGCAAAATGCCCAGTGGCGACCTCCTCCTTGAGATCCGCGACATGATCCAATTTCAGAAACTCCCTAAACTTACAGGCTTTGGCGACATACAAATCTCAGTCACACCCCACCGATCTCTTAATACTGTCCGAGGCGTTGTCTCAGAACCTGACCTTATTGAACTTACTGTTGAGGAACTCCAGGATGGCTGGAAAGACCAGAACGTCATAAACGTCCGGCGCATAGTAATCAGACGAGAAGGAAAAGAAATCCCTACTAAACACTTGATACTCACCTTTTCATCGACCGTACTCCCTGAAACGATTGAAACTGGATACACCAAAACCCGTATTAGGCCTTATATCCCAAACCCCCGTAGATGCTACAACTGCCAACGTTATGGTCACGGATCGCAGGGCTGCCGCGGGCACCTTACATGCGCGAAATGTGGGGTCCAAGGCCACCCTGCAGATGACTGTGTTAATGCACTGCACTGTGTAAACTGTGACGGCGACCATGCAGCTTATTCTAGATCATGTGAAGCTTGGAAAAAAGAAAAGGAAATAATAACATTGAAGATAAAAGAGAACATTTCATTTAAAGAAGCCCGCAAACGATGTTCACCATTCCATAGTTCCCAATATGCTAACGCGGCGCGTCGGGGGGCAGTGCCGCAGAGGCCGTCGCCACCAGCTCAGCCCGCGTGCAGCGAGCTGTCGCCTGTGGCAGCTGCCCCCAGGGTGGAAGCAGTTCAATCTGCTCCACCCAACCAGAGAACAGGCTCGGTTGCTCCAGGGCTTCCGGCAACATCGCAGGCTTCGGCGGCAGACCGTGCTACGCAAAGCGGAAGCGCGGGGCTGTCCGAAGTCACCAAGGTGGGTTCAGCCAAGGCTGCCCCACCCTCTCCGCCCTCTGCTTGCGCTGGTGAAAACCAGGGCAGCCCACGCCCAAAGGCAGCCCCATCGACCTGCGGGCTGGTGGGCGGAATAGTCTCGCCCTCCCAGGCGAGACTCTCAAAGAAAACGTCTCGCTCTAAGGAGCACGTGTCCGGCTCCTCGCAAGAGGAAATGGACACATCGTCCTTCCCCACGGCGCTGCCAGCGCCTAAGGGGCGGCGAGACCTCCTCGACCGCTCCAAAAAGGAGAAGAAGCCCATTACAGGTCCTGAAAAGGGCTCTGTAATATAAGGCAACATTTTCTGGTTTCTGTACACACAGCACTAATTTTCAATCAAAATGGAAACACAGATTATACAATGGAACGTCAGAGGCCTTCTCAGAAACCTCGATGACATTCAAGAACTTTTACGTAAACACAATCCAAAGTTGCTGTGTGTACAGGAAACACACTTAAACAATAAACACACGAACTTTCTCCGCCAATATATAACGTTTCGGAAAGACCGCAGTGATGCTGTCGCATCATCAGGAGGTGTTGCGATTATAGTTGACAAGAGCCTCGCATGCCAGTCGTTACACCTTCAAACGGCCCTGGAAGCAGTGACAGTTCGCGTTGTTCTTCTTGAAAGACTTATCACCGTTTGTTCACTATACATACCCCCCATTACAACTTAAACAAGCACGAATTTCAGTCTTTTGTTGATGAATTGCCGGAACCTTACGTCATTCTAGGTGATTTCAATGCACACAGCAGCTTGTGGGGCGACACCCGCATCGATGCGCGAGGTCGGCTCATTGAGCAGTTTCTTTTCTCATCTGGTGCATGTCTCATGAACACGAAGGAGCCCACCTACTATAGTCTCGCTAACAAACCTACTCTTGTATTGATCTTACCATAATCTCCCCATCTATCTTCACTGAAGTCAAATGGGAACTAATCAAGAACCCATACGGGAGCGACCATTTCCCCATAATGTTGAGAACGACGAAAAATAAGAGATCCCTGCCACAGGCTCCCCGGTGGAGGGTCGATACCGCCGACTGGGAGAAATTCCAAAAGCTTACCTGTTGTATCTCGTGGGCGGACATGTCCTCCCTAGAACTTGACGCTGCAGTCGCATATTTAACTACTTTCTTAGTTGACGCTGCCTCTAAGTGTATGTCCGAAGTAAGTGGAAGGGCACACAAATGTCGTGTCCCATGGTGGAACGAAGAATGTAGGGATGCTCGCAAAAAACAAAATAAAGCATGGGGTATGCTGCGTGATTCTCCCACGGCGGAGAATCTTGTTCATTTCAAGAAGGTGAAGTCTGAAGGCCGTAGAATTCGCCGACTCGCCAGGAGAGAGAGCTGGCAGAGGTTTTTATCGGGCATCAATTCATATACAGACGAGTCCAAAGTATGGAATAGGGTGAATAGGGTAAGAGGCCACGATACACACTGTCTTCCTTTAGTCAGCACACAGGGAGAGAGCCTAGAAGATCAGGCGAACTGTCTCGGTGCTCATTTTGAATATGTGTCAAGTTCCCTCCATTATTCCGAAACCTTTCAAAGACACAAAGCAACAATAGAATGTCAGAAATTACAGGGGAAACGCACCCGGGATGAGGAATACAACAAACCGTTTACTTTAGCCGAGTTACAGGCATCGCTGAACAACTGCAATAAGTCTTCCCCAGGTTCTGACCGAATAATATACGAAATGCTGACACATTTACCCCCTGAAGCAAAGAAAACCCTGCTCTCCCTGTACAATGCACTGTGGTCCTCAGGTCAGATCCCGACTGCATGGAAAGAAGCAATCATAGTTCCTATCCTCAAGCAGGGCAAGGATCCATCATCTGTCTCGAGCTATCGACCTATAGCACTCACAAGCTGCATGTGCAAGCTCTTCGAAAAAATGATAAATCGCCGACTCGTATACTACCTCGAATCAAACAAACTGCTTGATCCGTACCAATGTGGGTTTAGAGAGGGTCGATCCACTACTGACCATCTCATACGTATTGAGGCGCAAATTCGTGAGGCTTTTGCCCACAGGCAGTTTTTCCTCTCCGTATTTCTTGATATGGAAAAGCGTATGACACCACGTGGCGGTTTGGAATACTTAGGGACCTATCACATTTTGGTATATGCGGTAACATGCTAAATGTTGTAGAAAGCTATTTGTCCAACCGCACATTCCGTGTTCGTGTGGGCGATGCCCTATCGAGACCATTCGTGCAGGAAACTGGGGTGCCACAAGGTGGTGTGCTCAGTTGCACTCTTTTTATCGTAAAAATGAATTCTCTGCGTCTGTCTATTCCTCAGAACATGTTTTACTCAACGTACGTTGATGATGTGCAAATGGGTTTTACCTCTTGCAACCTTGCCGTCTGCGAGCGGCAGGTCCAGCTGGCCGTTAACAAGGTATCTAAATGGGCGGATGAAAATGGCTTCCGGCTGAACGCGCAAAAGAGCGCATGTGTTCTTTTCTGGAAAAGAAGGGGTCTGTCTCGTGACCCCCACATAGAGCTGCAGGGTGTGCGCTTGGCTGTAAAGATGGAACAGAAATTTCTTGGCGTAATTCTTGATAGGAAACTAACATTTGTGCCGCACCTTAAATATCTGCGAAATAAGTGCATGAAAGCAATGAACATCTTGAAGGTACTATCACGCACTGCTTGGGGGAGTGACACAGACTGTCTATTGAACCTGTATAAGAGCCTGATACGCTCACGCTTAGATTATGGGTCCACCATCTATCAGTCCGCGACACCAAGCGCCCTGAAGATATTGGACCCCGTCCACCATTTAGGTATCCGCCTCTCAACGGGTGCCTTCCGTACAAGCCCCGTAGAAAGCCTCTACGTTTACTCCAATGAATGGTCGCTCCACATGCAGAGAACATACCTGTCATTTGTGTACTTTCTTAAAGTCAACTCAAACAACACGCATCCTGCATACAAAACTGTAAATGACCTGTCCAGTTTCCAAATCTTTCACAACCGTCCTACAGTTGGAGAGCCCTACTCGATGCGAGTAAGGAGGCTCGCTGAAGAAATGGATGTGTCGCTTTATGAACGTGATGTCATGCCTCCTCCTGTACAGCTCCCTCCATGGCAATGGCAACTCATTGACTGTGATATGTCTTTTGTAGACGTTACAAAGCACGCGCCTGCTGCAGAGATCCGCATGCACTTTCTCGAACTACAGCATAAGTACTGTTGTCCCGAATTCTATACGGATGCCTCAAAAACTGACGTCGGTGTGTCGTACTGCTGCGATCGGCCCATCTTTTTCCGATGCCGGCGTTCTGCACCCTAATACCACTATTTTTACAGCGGAGGCATATGCTATACTGGCAGCGGTTAAACATATTACACGGTCAAATATACCAAGGGCAGTTGTATATACAGACTCTTTGAGTGTTGTGAGGGCTGTGAGAACTCTAAATAGGTACAAAAATCCTGTAGTTATGTCTCTGTATACAAGTCTGTGTACGGCATATGCAACAAAACAAGTGGTGCTGTGCTGGGTGCCAGGGCACCGCGAGATTAAAGGGAATGAATTGGCCGATAAGCTAGCAACATCTGTCCATGCAAAAGCAGGCAACTACTCCCGAGGTGTCCCTGCTATGGACCTGAAGCCCTCCATAAGGAAGAAAGTGACAGCTTACTGGCAGCACTTATGGGACAGGCAAACAGAAAATAAGCTGCATGTTATCAAGCCACATATAGGTAAATGGCCGCCAGTCTCTAATATCCGTCGTACACAAGTCACACTCTGCAGACTGAGGATAGGACACACATACAGTACACACACACACCTTCTGTCAGGCGGGGATTCGCCGATGTGCGAAAAATGCGGCGAACCATTAAGTGTGCTCCATGTCCTTCTGCAGTGTACCCAACTAGAGGGCCTCAGGAAAAAACATTTTCCCTTGCCATACCGACAGCGGCTGCCATTACACCCATCAATGTTCCTTGGCAGGGAACCTATTTTTAAACAGGAAGCATTGTTGTCATTTTTTAGAGACATTCGCAGTTTTTATGTTATATACCCCGGACATCCGTAGTACGCCCTCCTGCCAGAGGACGTTGCTGCGGTAGTAATTTTAACCGAAAGCACTTGCCTCCGGGCCTTTGGGCGCAAAGGCTTTGTGCAGGAATTTGCGGTAATTTTATGCTCACATTTTCACCATGGACAATTGTGTATCACCGCCATAATTTTATAGCATCTACCTTTTTATGCTTCTTTACAGCGATTCAATTTTAGGCCACTTTACAGCCCCGTAACGCCATACCATCGAATGCTTTTAGCTCGCTTGTCATACATGATCATTGAAATGGCGCTCTTTGGCCAAGACTGGCCCTTGCGCCATTAAAACCCACTCATCATCATTGAGTTAACAGATTTTCCTGAAACATTGAAAATATGATGTGTAGATAGCAAAGATAAAAAGTGATGCTTATTATCTCGGTAATATCAGTGGTTTCAGTATGGCGTGATGTCCAATATATTGGACACTGGAACTTTAACTTGCATCCACACGAAGCTCCTTTACTGAAGAAAATTGTTACAAATTCCGAAAGAACCGTTTATTATTCAAATTACGTAAATATGAATAAAATACAAACAAAAGGTGGCACTAATTTGCTATCCACAAATTATATTTGTGAGAAGTTAGCTTTGTGGGCCAATTAGAAACAGTTTCTTTCCATCGTTAAGCAAAAATAAATAGCTGGCACTTTGCACAGAAGAATTTCGTCTTCATACTGCATCCTTTAAACGTCTATACTGGGAAGAAAAGGGAATTCTTATAGACGAGAATATATCAGCAATTTAATATTTGCAGACGACATTGTGCTCTTCAGAAATGACGGAGGCGAACTACAAATAATGATTGGTGACCTAAACCGGGAAAGTATTAAAATGGAATTTAATTAAACGAAATGGATTAGGGCGCAGACGGGAGTAGCTGATATTATATCAATTAAAAGAAAGAAGTGGACCTGGGCAGTACATGTCATGAGGAGGAAAGATAACGCCAGGACAGTAAGAACAACGGAATGGGCACCAAGAGAGGGAAAACGCAACAGAGGCAGGCAAAAGGTTAGATGGAGCAATGAAATTAAAAAGTTTGCGGGCATAAAGTGGAACCAACTCGCTCAGGATAGGGTGGATTGGCAATCGTTGGGAGAGGCCTTCGTCCTGCAGTGGACCTAAATTAAGCTGATGACGATGACGGTGATGACGACGATGACTGCATCCTTGAAGCTGGCAGCGGAACAGCCGAACGCCATAACAGAAAAGCCAAGCAAGCCAAAATAAACGCCATATGACACCGATATGAAGGGGCTTGCAATGCAGCGCACATCGCGTCAGTGTATTCGAAAAGACGGTTTTGAGTGCCAGTGTCCAACATGTTGGACACGCACAATCAACTCAGTGCCAGTGAAAAGCAGGCGTCCGCGCAACTTAAATTTTTCATTCGACATGCTCCTGTATCACTACCTTACTAGTTAGTCATACATATCACGCTAAAACGGGCAGGAAATTACTATAAACAGCACTTGCTTCTCCAGCAGTCGCCGTAGAACGCTGCTCCGCTGAACGCCGCCACGTTCTCGTGTTTATTTTTGGAGCCGCTGGCACAGCTTTGAAAAAGACTTCATAGATGGCGCTAGTGGGTGTCCAAAATATTGGACAACTTGATTTTAAGGCGAAAAATATGCTGAGGTCTTCATAGTAACGGAGTATTTGATGTCCAATATATTGGACAAATCGCCATAGCTGGCACTCAAGAGGATATATAAAGCATTTAAAGAACAGGTGCTTAAAGACAATGAATATTCTGAAAGTGTTGTCACGCACTACGTGGGGTAGTGACAGGAAATGCCTGATGGATTTGTATAGAAGCCTCGTACGCACGCGCCTAGATTACGGTGCCATAACCTATCAGTCTGCGACACCATCAGCCTTAAAGATGCTCGACTCTGTCCACCATCTAGGCATTCGCCTTTCTACGGGTGGCTTTCGAACTAGCCCCGTAGAAAGCATGTACGTAGAATCAAATGAATGGTCGCTCCAACTGCAGAGATGTTACATGTCCTTTACATACTATCACAAGGTTAACGCAGACGACGAACATCCCACTCACTCCACAGTTAATGATTTGTCCAATGCTGCCTTGTTTAACAATCGTCCTTCGCTGAGACAGCCCTACTCACTCCGTGTGAGGAGCCTCGCTGAGGAAACAGGCGTGCCACTTCTAGAACACCGTTTGATGGCTCCCGCAGCATATCCGCCGCCATGGCAGTGGCAGGTTATTGACTGCGACGTATCCTTCGTGGAAGTTACTAAACACGCACCTACTGCACACATCCGCACACACTTCCTCGAACTTCAACATAAATACACTTGCCCAGAATTCTTTACAGATGCGTCAAAGTGTCATACTGGTGTGTCCTATGCAGCTGTTGGCCCATATTTTTCAAAATCTGGTATTCTGCACCCGCAAACAAGCATCTTCACCTCAGAAGCCCATGCGATATCTGTAGCCGTCAAGCATATCAAGGAAT
>JABSTT010006240.1:0-14308 GCA_013339685.2 Hyalomma asiaticum | reverse complement strand
TTCATAACCGAGATGTTTGTATCCACCTTTAAGTTTTCGAGCAGTGCCAACTATTACAATGTTGACGTGTTTCTAAACCATTTTTATGCAATTGTTAATCATTGTATGCTTATCACATTCGAACCAAGTGTGTAAAGTGCCATCCCAAAAATCCTTGGTACATGCATCAGATTATACACTTCCGTAATTTGTCAATTTGTCGTATCAGGCACCTGCGTGAACAACCCAATGCTTAAATTCAATAATCCTTTGCTGTCATTCATTTTTAAAAACAAGCCATCAAAGTCCTGGAAAGCCGTCAGTTCACCAAGTCAGAGCTGTTTTTCTTCACTAGTTTTTTTTATAAATCATTCTTAGATAATCGCAGTGTTACCAAAGCATTTAATGACCACTTTAAATCTGCACTGATTTCTGATGATGGACGCACTAACTCATTTTCCACTAATTCTTCATCATCACATTTTCCTATTGTGCTAATCACTACAGCTGGCATATGTAACCTTATACTCAAAACTGATACAGTGAAAAGATTAGGGGTGGACAAAACACACTGTGTTTCTGAGACTGCATGCTGAATGCAGCCCAATATTCACAATTTTTTCAGTCTGTTCAGAGGGAAAGAGATCATTTATTGGAAGGTACAGAGGTAGGCCTTAGTGCACTCTGGCCTGCTCAGGTAGAAAATCTGCACAGGTAGAAAATGAAAAGTGGAGAAGAGGGGGCAAAGAATGATGATAGGCACAGGAAGATGTGATGTGTGTGCACGTTCACCACACACAGTGCTTTTTATAAAGTCTATAATTTATTCTACTGTTCTTAAACAAAGTGCTGCCTTTCCATTAGATGGACACAGCACACTGGAAGCCATCAAGCCATCTTGAAACCAATTTTTGCAAGAACTGCAACTTTCAAACACAGTTTTCGCATGGTTCATTCCTGACTGTAACTTTCTTCCTAAAGCCTCTTTCCAGTCATCTAGCTTTCTGAAACGTTTAACATGACATTCCCATGAGTGAATTATGTGCGTGTACATTTTGGTTTCGTTCGTTCAATATTTGTTCACTACGACTTCTTGTGTTGCATTGTTCTTTCATGCGTTTCGAAGCCCTTGATGCAAGGGCCAAGAATGTTGCTGTGTACACTCATTAAATAAATAAATAAACCTTTAAATTGATATTGTAACCTAGTTGTTGACATTCTGTGACGGTGCAATTTCTCTACTACTTGCGCCTGACTCTCCAAACACTTTTTAGGCCCTGATGGAATTGAGGGAAATAAACCAAACTGCACTTGGTCATGTCGTTACAGTCTCATTCTTCACACCAGCACAGTGCTACACAAAATCAGAAAGCATCATAAAAAAAAAACACTCCAAGGAGAGACTCCCTAGCACTTCAACAGTGAGTGTTGAAAGCCAACTGCATGCACAAGCAGTAATTACTTTATGAGTTTTATGATTACTTTTATGAGTTGAGCACACTATTAAAAGGCTTTCTTGTGACTTGTGTAAAGATAGCTGCACTTACTTTTGCATGGGGTACAGGAAGCCAACATAAGTGGCTGACAAGAGCTCGTTCCTAATCCTGGCAACCATGGAAGCAGGCAGTACAACTCTATTGTACCTGCGAAACTATTTCCAAATCCACCTCGTGAACATCCTGCATGTCACAAATCGATATGTTCTGACATTGCACGCAACTGGCTACGTAGGTTTGAATCGTTTTTCTCATTTGATGCCAATAATATCGATCCCCGGTGCGGCTAGGTGTTCATACTGTGCCAAAGTGACCAGAGGTTGAATCATCGTGCTTATTGCGCAGAAGAGATGCTTGGAGAGATTGCGGAATCACCAGTAGGAAGCGGGTGCCAGTCGTGGACAGGTTTCTCTTGTAAAGGAGACCATCTCGGACGAAAAATCGGTCTTCACTGAGATCGCCTTGCGAAGGAGACAGAAAGCTTCTCAAGCATGGGTCTTCGTGCTGCTACGCGGCGAACGTCAAAGCGTTGACAAAGTCAAGCGACAGGACGGCGACAACGAGGTCAAAGTTCTCTGCTAGCTTCTCAGTCCGCTGTACATAATGGCATCCTAGAAAGATAACCCGCGTCAGCATGTCGACGGCCGTTCTTGCAAGAGATAGTAAAGACATACTCTTGCAGGCGCACAGCACTTCGCGCCAGGCGACCGCATGGGTCACGCAGGTTTACCAGCCAGCACAGGGAATGGTGGCCGCTGACAATGGTGAAGGGTCTACCGTAGACATACGACCGAAACCTCTACATGGCAAATACCACCCCTTAGCATTCCTGTTCGGTTACGGTATAATTTCCCTTAGGCTGGCTTAAGGAACGGCTAGCGTAGGCGACGACGTGCTCTCGGTTTTCTGGGCGCTGAACGAGAACGGCACCGATGCCAACTCCACTGGCGTCCGTGTGAATCTCTGTCGGAGACGAAGGATCACAGTGGCAAAGTGGGATGCATAGTTATCAGGAACTTCAGGTGGCGGAATGCTGCAGCACACTCAGGCGTTTATTTGAAAGGGGTGACCTTGCGGAAGAGGCATGTCAGGGGGTGAGCTACATCCGCGAACCCGGGTATGAACCGCCGGAAATATATGAGCATAGGCCGAGGAAGCTACGGAACTGTTTCACTGACTTAGACTGCTCAAACGCTTCAACGACAGCCGTCTTCTGCGGGTCAGGTCTAACGCCATCCTTATCAAGGAGATTTCCCAGCACCAACGTTTGGCGTTCGCCAAAATTGCATTTTTTTTAGTTTAGCACGAGGCCAGCATTCTTGAAGTAGTCGAGCACAATGTCGCGGCGAGTGTTATACTTCTCAAATGTGCACCCAAAAATTACTACGTCATCCAGGTAGCACTTACAAATCTGCCATTTTAAACCACGCAGAACAGTGTCCATTAATCTTTCAAAGGTCGCCGGCGCATTGTAAAATCCGAACGGCATGCCTTTGAACCCGCATATCCATCAGGCGTGAAGAATGCCGTTTTTTTCTTTTCATCTGCGTGCATCGGGATTGGCGAATAACCGTATCTGAGTTCAACGGAGGAAAAGCAGGAAGCGGAATGCAGACAATCGATGGCGTCATCAATCCGCGGCAGCGCATAGACGTCTTTCTTAGTAACCGAATTCAAGCGGCGGTAGTCAACGCAGAATCTCCATGTACCATCCCTCTTCTCGACGAGAATAACGGGAGCGGCTCAAGGACTCGCCAAAATCGAATTATGCCCTTTGCTTCCATGTCTTGCACCTTTTCGTTGACGACCTTGCGTTCTGATGGTGCCACTCTATAAGGTTTCTGCCTGATGGGATGCGCCGACTCGGTGTTGATGCGGTGACGTATTCGATGCTCTGGGATTGAAGGTGCTTGGCTGCTCGTTGAAAAATCGAATACTTTCCAGTGCTTGGCAAGAACTTGCAAGAGCGCGTAACATACTTAAAAAGAACAAATGCAAGTCCTTCGCCGTAGCATCGGAGTCAAATGTAGAAATAACAAACACACAGGAACACGCTGTAATCTTCGAAGACAGCCGACAAATGGCAGGTGGGTATCGAACACAAGGCCTCCAGGCGCCAAGCAAGCACGTTACCACTAGGCTACGGCGCTTCCTCCGGAACGGTGAGCATATTAAATGAACCGCACGCGCCCGCTTGATGACGGTGCTTGTGTAACGTGACTTGCGCTACTAATGTGTGCTAGTGTTACCTTAGGAATACAGTAAACGGCATATATGTTGTGCTATCACTCGGCACGCCTTTGTACTCATCCACCCCGTACGGATGCTTCAAGAAACGAAGCTCATGATACGCACATCAGAGCACCGCAGCTTGCGTTTCTCTTCGGCAAAAAAAGGCGTCAGTGCTTGGACTAAAGCGAGCGCCAACGTTAATTTCTACCATGAAGTACGATTCAGTCGCCATGGTACTGTCGAATTTACTGGCTAGCCCATGTGCACCTTCACACAAAGACGTTCGTCCTACCTGTAATACATTGCTTCAAATTCGCCATGAGCAATTTCCTTACTGACTGCTTCGCATGACACCGTTTCCCACCGTGCGTGGGATCCGCAGGATCTTTTGAGAGCAGCTTTATGACTGGTGCAGGACGATGTGCCAAGATATTTCTTGCTTTACAAATGATGCTTGCCAGTCTGATACCACTTCCTGTCAGATTTGCATAGATATGCGTATAGCAGTGCTTTGTAGAGAGCCACGTTTGTATGTGTAAGTGAAAATATTGCTTTTTTGCCATCCCAAAGGCTCTGCCCATTGTATTCAACTTTAAATACGTGAACATGTAGCCTGACTATTCAACTTCGATATAATGTTTCTCGCTGTGACGAATTGCGCAGTGTACTGTGATGTTCCTTAATGTATGGATTTCGTTGACATTTCATGCCCTACGCTCTTTGAAGGTCATTTCAGTCATAGTGATTTTCATTTGATTGATGCCTTTC
The DNA here is from genome assembly GCA_013339685.2 of Hyalomma asiaticum. Lineage (NCBI taxonomy): Eukaryota > Metazoa > Arthropoda > Arachnida > Ixodida > Ixodidae > Hyalomma > Hyalomma asiaticum. The sequence continues at coordinate 9,833 of JABSTT010006240.1, read as the reverse complement.
TTTGGTTGTGTCTTAAAGCTTGCCTCGTTGCACCAACAGATCTCTTGGCAGTACCTTTTCACTTTCGTATTTGAATTGTCCGTTTTATATTAAGTGATTTTTGATTGACTGGTGAAGTGGTAATTGAATGGTGAAGATACTGCACAACATTGAAGCAGCTACCACGCAGCAACCAATTTTTTGTGTCTGTACTCATATAACAGGATATACTGCACTCGTGCTCAAAAGCACAACGTAGTCGTTTGGCTCTTGATTACTGTGTGACTACGAATGCTGTTTCTGTATGCCTCTGGTAGTTTGTAAATTCGAGATATTTTTAAACCGATTATTACATCAGCACTTTTTGGATATTCGTGGTTTTATGTCTCTCACATTTGTCATTTTCTTTTTCTAATATTTGGGCAGGTTACATTCGTAATAAAATGGCGATGTGTAGCACCGTCAAGACTTCATTATCCTTGGCACAAGTGCTTCTTTGTTAAGCCGCATGCAAAATAAACTGTCTACTTGCTTCGTACCAAGTAGAAAGTATGTGTTATATTGATTTTTGCAAGTATGACAACTAACTGTGACAAACGATAAGAATGATGAAGCCTTTGAGACAACAATGTGCCTATCTCTTTGTGCTATTGTAGCTCTGTAGCACTCAATGCTGATGCTTCACCCACAAGGAAAAAAATCAGTTCCAGGCAAATGCGACGCCAGGACTTAATGCCAGGGCGTAACTGCTAAGATATGCACTTGGCACAGCCCCCCTCCCCCCCTCCTATGTAGCAACGAAAACCTCATGGTACAGCTAGTACGTAGCAGGGTGCAGCTTGCACCATAACGCAGGGACGGCGCCCGCGTATCGGGGAGCCTTCCAAAATTCTGATCCCGTTGACACCCTCAGAACCACGGAGTTAATGACTTGGGATGACTTGGTTAACGACTTGGGAACCCGATGCCATTACCTCTGAGGTCAGATTTTTTACATACGTTCTGAGGGTGGCAACCGGATCGAAATTTATTGGCTGCGTCCCGTTCCTGGGCAGAATCCTGCGTCTTTCACATTAAGGTTAACGTATCATGAACAAATTCTTGATAACGTGTTTATTAAGCCTTTAAATGGATTCATAAATCCCGTAAAACGAGATTGTTGGAGTCTCCCTAAGGCGTTTAAGAGCATCTAAAAGACCATCTTTTTAGAAGACGTTTCAAAGACGTTAACGAGACGCCTTGTATATGTACAACCAGCCGGACATTAGATGATATACATGGCGAGTTCTAGACTCAAGCGTCTCACGCGTGCGGTCTCTGCGACGTCGCTAATGCCTCCGATATCCGTCACGAAAACGTCATAAATCCTTTGTGTGTTAGCTGGGAAGTGGAGGTTTGCACATACCTCTCGCATACATCATGCATAGCCTCCGATATGTTCGTTGCTTGCGTTGCAGCAGCATTAAATGCTTGCATGTATTCTTATCTAAGTACACAATGTATTTGGTCTAGCGCTGCAGCTTTTCCTATATGTTACGATCACTGAGTGCGTGTGTCGAGAGCCTGTCACACGCGCGGTCTGGCACAATTGTTTCAGCTTAGTATACAAAAAAAAAATGCAGTTGCCGTTGCTTTGAGGAAATTACGCAGGAATTGTTAACATGTAATGCTCTGCGGTACTCCTATGCTTCGCGATACTTGGTTGTTGTGCGGCAACACAAATGAGCAGATATGAGCTGATACAAGTTCCGTCAGTGGTTGAAAAAAAATCTTACACATGAACTTACTTCACGGCGTACTTTGTCATTGGCGTATAATAGCTGGACTGTCACTTAGCGGTGCCGTTGTGAGCATTCATTATGTTTGAGAGACCCTCTTATTGTTACACCGTATTGGTACCACCACGGAGAAAGTATCCGTCTCAGTGGCACTTGGGCACTCAAACTCTGCACCAAAAAGGAATAAATAGTGCATTACACGAGGATCACGCACGACGTGATAGCCTGGCGTTTAATATAAGTTGAACATTCTCGTGGCATCGTCGACATGATGGAACATAGCCAACATTTTAAGAGCGCTTCGTTGTGCCGGTTTATAACTGCACCTCTATAGAGGCTATAAACCTGGGAACAAGTAGAAGAAGCAGCATTGCTAATATAGTATCATATGGGTAAATTTCCGAGCGTTCGTATTTTTCTAACCGCGAAAAAAGAACAAGTACCTGTGCAAGTACATAAGTCCCTTCTGAAAAAATCCATATCCAGCTTTACGGAAAACATACGGATTCCGTACCTTCTCCGTACAAAATTTACGGAAATGTCACGGAACACATGCGGACATATACGGAAGCCTACGGAACTGATACAGAGCATGCGAATGAAGGCGTATGGAACATAAGGAATTCCGTTTCGCCATAAGAATGCATTTTACAGAATGAACTGCTTCCGTATCCGTTATATGGATATGCCATACGGCGATAAGGAGCATACGGAAGGCATGACATATGACGAACGGAATATGAACGGACAAAGTGATAGATGATGCGGAAGCGCATAGGTTGGTGACACACATACGGAAAAAGTATGGAAGGACGATGCGGAGGCCTCACGAGCAAATGCAAGCGGCTAAAGGAATTAGAACAATTTGCGTGAATGATACGGATACGGAGATACGGATATGGAGATACGGATACGGAGATACAGATACCGAGATACGGATACGGAGGTTCGGATACGGAGATACGGATACGGAAATACGGATACGGAGATACAGAATGATACAGAAACTGCAATTAAAAAAGCGCTCACTATATGGCGAGTTTTGTTTAACAGCTCTGTGTGGTGCAGGATTATCTAAGAGCCAACGCTAACCGCACGGCTGTTCTCTGAATATTTATTTTGTAATTGCGCTGAACAGGAGCTTACCACCGGCACCACATGTTAGGTAATATGTGCGGGTATATATACCTGACCGTCGGTGTACAGTTGCGTGAGGTCAGTGGTCTATGTAGTGCATTACTTTGATATGCTTGCGTGTATGTATGCGTGTGTACGTATTTATGTTCCTTTGAATTCATGGGAGTCTCTGTACGCGATATTAAATGCTGATAAGAAGAAGAAGAAGAACAAGATCTTTATTAACAGTAAGCATGTTTCACAGCTCACTGCAGGAGCAGGGGCTAAAGGCAATCAAGCCTGACAAAGGCCCCTGTCCCTCCGCAGTCTGTAACAGTGCACAGTACTCCATTACAATATATAAACAACAGGAATTTGAAATCTAGGAAGCAACTTGCACTCCTAAAAAAAAATCCAGTCATACATTCACAAAGATAATTTACACAGCGTAACCTACCTAAACAGAAGTTACGTACACGAAAACATAATACAGCGACGCAAAAATAAGTTGCATAAATGAGAAACGTGAAAAGCATGGCGATATATTACAAGTTCAGTGAAATTTATATGTGACTAAGAAGATGGTTGAGGCATGAAAGGGCACCAGTTAATGTCCGTAATGTATACATGTGGTTATTAATAAGTTCATCACTTGTTTTTTGAAGGCAGCCCTACCAGTTTCGAAATTTATTCTGTCTGCTAGAATATTCAAAATATGAGGCACCTGGTATTCAGCACTTTGTTTTCCGTAAGTAGTTCGTAATTTAGGTGTTCGCTTTTTATGTTCTCGTAAGATGTAGTAAGGTCTTTCGGTGCAGGCTTATTCATACAGTTTATTTTGTTGAATTATTTGAAGCAATTTATAATAGTACAGCTGGTCAACCCTAAGCATGGAATGTTTTATGAACAGTGGAGCAGTTGGCAGATCTTGCAAGTTTCCCCTGTACTTCTCAAAACAGCGCAATATTTTCTTTTGCATAGGAATGAGTTTAAGGTAATTTCTTTGCGATGTCGTTCCCCAGACTGATATGCCATATGCTACCTTAGAATGAAATAGTGCATAATACATACTTATTTTGATCCTCAATGGCATTACGTTTATTGTTTTGTAAAATCAACCAAGTATACGCGCTAAGGCCGTAGTCAGGTGATCCACATGTGTGTTCCAGCTTAATTCTTCTTGAAACCACACGCCAAGAAACTTCTGCTCTCTTAAGCGTGCAATAGGGTTGCTTTCGAATGTCAAACTTATCTCATGTATAGGTTTATTTACAGGTCGAAATATCATATAGGTTGTTTTCTTCGCATTCAAACGCAGCCTATTTTGTTTTAGCCAAATTGAAAGATGCTCTAAGTAGTTATTTGCGCTGGTCTCAAGTGATATCAAATTGTCTGATGAAAAAAACACATTCGTGTCATCGGCATACATAATAAGTTCAGGGGAGTCGGGTATTTCAACAATATCATTTATGTAGTGTATGTCTGATATAAATGCTGATAAATCGAATCAAAATCTGATCGCAATGGGAAACGTCCATTTTATTTTTCTTCGGTTGGTCGGAAGTGGTTCAACAGTTCTTCTGCCTGGAATGCTCTACCGAGGGCAACTTTTAAACCAAGTGGGAACAGCAGGGGACTAAAAACGAACCGCTGCTGTTAATTTCGCAGTTACTACAAAATTGGTTCAGAATCTATGGCAGCCCACTTAGTCCGAAAGGACGAACAGCGTACCCCATTTTCGTGCATTTTGGTTTAGAGTGTATATACGGAAATTATATGGAGGCGGTACGGAGTATGGATGAACGGAAGTGGTATGGAGAGAAGTGTACGGAAGTAATGCGCAACGCGCATATACGAATGTGATACGGAGCGTATATATGGAAGCGATGCGGAATCCGTATGTACGGATATCCGTATTACCATAATAGCGTATATACGGAAATGCTCTTTCCGTATATACGGAATTTTTCAGAAGGGGTATTCCAAACTGTTCCGCTTTTAACGCCATATTTTGACGCCAACGACCTATTTTTTTAAAATTGCAAGCACTGAGAAGCCAAAAGAGCGAAGACATATTGTAGGATGATGATGATGATCATTCGGTTAATTTCTGCAGCCCATGCGGGGAGCACCGCTGAGCGTCCGTGGGGTAGCGGTAATGGACTCAGAGAAATAGGAAGGACAGAGAAGCCGTAGCGGAGGGCTCCCGAAATTTTGACCACCTGGGGTTCTTTAACGTGCTCTGACAACGCACAGTACAGGGCCCTCTGTCATTTTCGCCTCCTGTGAAAATGTGACCGCCGAGGCCGGGATCGAACCAGAGTATTTTGAGCGGCAGCCGAGCACCATAGCCACTACACCACAGCGGTGGACAGCATTTTGTAGGAAACTCTACACTTGCATTGTCTCTGAAGCCTAACACACATAATACAGTGGAAAGGCATGTGTAAGCCTCAGCTCAATTTCCTCGTTATGAAGGGGATAGCGTAGCAGAGTTGCTAATTTCAATTTGGGCTTTTCATGTCATAGTGGTGGTACACACGAATCAATAGACGCAAGCGCTTGTTAGTGAGCGAATCGTGCCGGTGCTCTTTCTTCTTCCTGTTGTTCAGCATTGTTTTGTCTTCTCGTAATCATGAACCAACCCGCCCAAAGGCGTACCGCTCTGTGTGTTCTTTAGGCAACTAGTTTGCCCAGTTGTCAGCGTCACATAACTACATTTGCTGCTCACTATTTGCAGTATATATGTGCCAGAGTGCTTACGACAGGCCGCTCCTTCACATTTCGCTGTAGCAGCTTCCTGTGCCGCACAGCCTGGATGAAATAAACATTTCTATTGGAAGTGAGAATAAAACCCCGCACTATACTGGTAATGTGCGATAGCCCGCGTTCGCCGGACGAGTGCCTGCGGTCTTAGAAAAAGGTAGTGCTGTTTACTAACTTTGAGGTAGTAAATGCTTGTCACAACATTCACAACCTAAGTAGTAACAGCAGCCAGTAAAGAACAAAGTAGTAACGTTACTACCATGTGATTTACTACCTGCGGTTGCTGCCTATAGGTAAGGGTAGTAACCAAAGTTAGTAACCTTACTACCATGGCAATCTTTTATCGGGCTTATTTTGATTCGATTTGTGTTTTCTGTTGACGCTGACGTTTCAAGTCGATTGTATTGCAAAAGAATAAGATGAAATAAAATGAGTGGTAAGGCGCTGTCTGGGCACACCTATGGTGCTGACTAATTACATCGTGTTACACCAAGTAACGATTGCTAATTAGTTCATGAGATTAGCCCTGTGAACACGCTGCACATAGAAATATTTAGGCGACGTATACAGCTTAGACAGAAACATGTTCGAACCACAAATGACAGCCCACTCTACCGCACACAGAAGATCAAAGCTTCTACGCGACATAAGCCCTAAGAGCAACGTTGACCCTATTTGTGGCCATACTTAACGATGCTCACGTTGTGCCGGTGAGCAGATGTGCGTTCGGATAAGTAATCAATGTTTGTTTTGCATAGAGATTCTTGTACTTTTCTTTTTGCGTATACGTGAGCAACGACGTTGCATGGGATTTCCAACATAATCAAATCAATTATCATCATCATCATCATCAGCCCATCTTATGTCCACTGCAGGACGAATGCCTCTCCCAATCCTCGCCATCCTTGCCTGTCCTGCGCGAGTTGATTCCATTTGACGCCTGCGAGTTTCATGATTTCGTCCCCCCATCTTACTATCTGTCGTCCGCGGCTACGTTTGCCCTCTCTTGGTATCCATTCCGTCGTTCTAACTGTCCATCGGTTATCTATCCTTCTCATCACGTGGCCTGCCCATGTCCATTTTTTCTTCTTAACGTCGGTTATTATGTCGGCGTTTCCCGTCTGTTCTCTGACCCACTCGGCTGTCTTTCTATCTCTTAGTGTAACGCATATCATTTTTCGTCCCATCGCCCGCTGTGCCGTTCTTAACTTCCTCTCGAGCTTCTTCGTAATTCTCCAAGTTTCTGCCCCGTATGTCAGTACTGGCAAGATGCAGTAGTTATATAGTTTCCACTTGAGTGATAGTGGTAGGTTTGCTTTCATCAGTTGGGAATGCATGCCATATGCGCGCCATCCCATATTTATTCTACGGTGGATTTCTTTTATATGGGTGAGTTCTCCTGTAAGTAGGTGTCCTAGATATAGGTATTCTTCTACGACTTCTAATGTCTGGTTTCCGATCGTGAAGCCACGTTTTTTCGCTGTGCCACTGAGCATTATCTTTGTTTTCTGCATATTCATCCTTAATCCTACCTTAGCGCTTTCACGGCTTAAGTCTTCAATCATCTTTTGCAGTTCGTCGCCCTCATTGCTAAAGAGTACTATGTCGTCTGCAAATCGCAGGTTACTCAGATTTTCGCCGTTATTCCTGAGCCCTGTCTCTACCCAGTTAGTTTGTCTAAATTCTGCGTACGCCTACCACAATTACAGCATAATATACTACTGCCAGTAGAAGTAGCAGCGTTTTTGTAACCTTTAACGTACCCATATAGCGACAGTTACTTGCCCTGAGATTTGTGAACTCTCGCATACTTCTGAGGTAGTAAACGGCAAAAGAATGCATTAGTGGTGCTAACGGTAGTAACAGGTCCCTATACTAGCTTCTCTACTACCTTTTTTTTCTTTTTATGAGTGTGGATACTTTTTTGGGGATAAAGGACGCCCTCCCACTGCTCTGAAGTGCGGGAGGAATGTATTCGTGGGAGGATGCAGGCGCGGGCATTTTTTATTCCTTCACGAAGCAAGAACTCCTTCTGGTGCCGTTAGGCGACGCGCCGAAACAGCGACAATGTTGCAAGTTTCCTCCTTTCGCACAACCATGAACATGCCCTCAGTATATCCTCGCCAGGTCACGTGCGAACCCCTTCACGTAGGTCTGGTGGGGTCGGCCTTGGCCATTTGCCATGGCCCGGAGCTCTGCGATTTCACTGTGCTTTCTAAATAATGGACGCACGTGTCAGCCAAGATTAATCGTTTGCGCTGGCAAGGCTGCCGGGCTGCTATCAATAAAACTGCTCTCATTAGAGGCAATGAAAGCGTTGCTTCTGGTGGCTGTAATGGATCTCACCTATGCATGGAATAGTCACTTATATTGTAAACTCTTTATAATAAAGAAATATTCAACATATATAAATAACAACTCAGTATGTAGGACATGCCATCTAGTAGTCATATTGCTTCTTCTGATGGCTCCTTGTGCGCCTATATAAACTATTAACTTTTGTAAGAGCCTTTTAACTTTCTTTTGTAAATTTCGTCTCCTTTTCCCCTCCTGCGTCATGTTGCGGAGCACCACGTATTGGCTTGCCGGTTATTTGCAGGTCGCTGTTCTTTTTTTATTATTCGAATGGCGTATAGAAGTTGCCTTAGTACGGCACCGGCTTCTCCTACTGACTTCCTAATGGTATAAATCAGAATAAGCTTCCTATTTATTAATAAGACTGGTCTCTTTCTACCACCTTACCAGTATTGGAGCAGCAGTCCAAGTTCAGGTAGTTGGTTCAGATTCATCGGGCTTGAGGTGCAGCTCCACAATGACACGTACACAAGAAAGAGACAAGAACTCTTTGTGTCCGTGTGATTGCCGCACTGTACGAGTATTCATGCACTCTTGATCACCGTGTAACAGACGATAAAACACGCTGCCACACTTCGAAGTATTCTTTCTATGATAGACGGGAGTCTGCCATAGAAGAATGGAATCCTTGCTGAATGTCAGATCCTTGGATGCGTTGCCAGCTAAAATCGAAGAATTATTTTTGGGCAATCCGTCGGAACTTCAGGATCGCTAATTTAATTTTTTCATTGTGAGTGTTGTATGTGCATCACACTAAGTTATGAAAACACAAAATGTTCTTTTTTCCAAATACGCATAAAACTGTCGCATAAAACGCGGTATTGGAGTGTGGTAATTATTTCTAAGCTATTTTCTAATATTCCGCTCGAACTTTATCCATGTCTTTACGGTTCGGTGCTTTACGGACCTATTTCTGCTCACAGCGCTCAATAAAAAGAACTAAGCTGGACTAACGTGCACAACGGAAGTGTCGTTCGTCAGAATGCCCCTACGGGTTTCAGGAAAGTCGGAGACTAGTCTGCTGAGAGAAATTAACACGTGTATTATTTCTTGCGTTGCTGTATGAACGCTACCACTCATAGGACGACTGGTAGTGTGCTTGTTTGGGACTGTGGGAGTTTCAGGTGTCGATTCCTACAATATACGACGAGGTACGTTGTCTTCATTTAGAACAGCACATGGGTCGGCACATGGGCAGCACATGTCTGCATTTAAATCACACGCTAGAATTTAGGCGCGCTTCCGACTACCACCCGCTCTGCTATCATTGCGGGAACGCCGGACACACCTACCGCCACTGCGATGGTCGTGACGTGGGACTGCGTTGATTAGCCTGGGGCGCGCCTCCTCCGCAGGCAGGCGAGCTACAAAGCGACATCGTATGCTACCTCGCCTGAGCACAAAAATACAATGGAAACGAAGATGGCCATTACGCTCTTCGTCGCTCAGCCGCTACCGCTCACCGCATCGACGACAGTACACTGGCACAAAGTGGGGCGGATCTCCCAGCCCTCATCAGGGAAACTAAAAGCAGCAAGCGATGGAGGTGCGGCTGCTCCCCGACGCAATGCCGAAGGTACTTGTAATGGAAGGGCTTCCACGTTTGGGCCTAGGAGCACTCACTAAGGAAGTGAATCACCTCTCGAGAACACACAACAGAGAATGTATATTCCAAGGCAAGAATACAATTACAAGCTTCATGGTACACACATCGTAAAGCGGTGGTGCATGCAATAGGGGAATTCATATTGCTGGTGTTACAATGTCTCTATTAGAACTAATTTCTCACCCGCTTTCTCTGGCGTCTTGTTGGTGACGCGTCCAGGATGGTGTAGGCTG
>JABSTT010006239.1:0-14989 GCA_013339685.2 Hyalomma asiaticum | reverse complement strand
GAAAACAAAGAATACTGAAACACTTTTAGGGATCCGCGCTGCATAAGAGCATATTCTGTGTACGCCGCTTAGAAGATCCTTATGAAAGAAAATGGAAGCATCAATTGAGATTGACTGGCTGCTTTCTGGCTCGGTGGGCAGAAACAGAACACTCAAAGAGACCTCATTATTCGCGCCACCTGACAAGTTATGCATACAGCGACGACTGAGACCGTCAGAAGCCAGGTCGCCATTATGAACGCTATAATGTTAATCACACCAGTTCAGTTGCGAAACCTAGTCACCAAGTCCATAGTGGAGGCGCCTGTTAAACCCTAAGTTCTGAACATATGGAGAAAACATGGATATAGGCGAGAACTTTTGTCTCGGCAATGCCTTTTGGCCAGTTAAGACTTCGCTGCCGATACGGCCATGGTAGATCATAGCTCATGTACAGCGACACCGATGGTAGCGGGTCTTCATGAGGTGCTAACGCAATGAACCTTACTACGAATCTTTCGTGGTCCTAACTGGATACTCGCCTTTGCTGGTCGGCGTTCCACTATAGTGTCTGGACCTAGTGTCTTTCCTTATTTCTGGCCTGCACTTCGGTAATACAATCCCGTCTACAGCGCCACCCTCTCGCCTATTCCCTTGTTACATAACCCAGTAGTTCTCATCCTGGTTTATTTATTCGTGTTTTCTATATATTTTAGGAGGCGTACTGCTTTGCGTTATGCATTACGGAAGCATGCCCGGGAAAGAACCCCCGTCCACGAAGACAGCAGAGATAAATATCGGAAGTGAAAGGCTAGCCTTCTAAGGCTGATATGATGCGGGGAGACGGTGCGAATTGATTAGATATTGGCCAGCCAGCGAATGTCTTCTCTCTTCTTTATGTTATAGAAGCGTAGTTGTTTATTATCTTCATCACCGTCTCAGCACTCCCCCGCCCCCCGCTCCGTACCGTGCTGAAGTCAGAATCAGTTCAATTGTAAGGAAGCTTTTTTCCGTTCTGATGATATCGCGATAGAAACACCATTAACTTATTAAAAACTGTGTTGATGGTCCTTTCCTTCCTATATGAATGAGAACATGCTCATCAATCTGATACTGCCTAATTTAGGGTCCACTACTGACTGCTTAATCCGAGACCCATTAACAGGTCTCCACGGACCGTGCTGTCTTAGATAGATCTTTGAGCCATCGTAAAAAAAAGAAAGAAAAAAGACACAGCGGAAACCTCTCTTGACAGGAGTGCAAGTTCCTGCTTTTGGGTATGTACCATGCCTCAGAATTTCTTCTAGCACTCATTTGTTTCTCTTTCACGCACGATGCTTCCGGATCTGATTTCAAATCCTCGGTGAATCGTGTGTTGCCGAAGTTCAGTTGCGTGCAGCATTGTCGGAGAACACAACGCGGGAACGAGGAAATTTCTCCAGGATGTGGTCATGGTTGAGGTACCTGTGCGCAGCAGACCTTTCTTTTCTGTAGTACAGAAGGTATCTCAAAGATGCAACATGATCACATTTCGTTCTTATTGCTGATCAACGTATTAGGAACGTACGTGAAGCACGCCATGTTTTATTTAAATAATACAGTTAGATTTAGCTGGTGACATCTAGGTTGTTTGCGCAGAGATCGGTACCAACGGTACGTGGGGAGCCATGCGAGGTGATGCAGCCATGACTAGCCACGAACGCGGAATATCGCACTACAGACAGCACAGTGCAATATCCGACATTTGAAATTCTCACCGAGCACTCCACCCCCTGAGTCGAGTGGAATAATCTAAACTGCATTCACTTGATTTTGTATGGCTTCGCATATTTGCCCGTACTTTCTATATTTCCGGAATACCGAAGCCTCACTGTCTATGAAATGACCCCGTCAGCCACATTACGGGCTGCTGCTCAATATTCAATCAAGGAATGTCGTGCCCTCTTCATTCTTGTTCACTGACATGTCGAACTAGCCAACGAACAACACAACGCTGCCTGCAATGGATAAAAAATGGAAAAGGAACCAAGAACCAAGATAAACGAAAAGCTCGAAGTTTTCACTTTTCTTTTAAAAAGACAGAAACTCGCGGCTTTCCACTTTTTGCTCACGCTCGTGTCGAAACAGCCAACGCGTAATAATAAAGGCGCGTTGCATAACCGAGACAGCTTTTCTGCTGTACACGAAAATGCATGCACATAGGCGGCGACACTGGCCGGGACTGCAGCTGTTTGGATGCACTCAGTAGTGCATGCTGGCGCGCTTGTCTTTGGCTACTGAACGTGTAGCCCTCTATCATTTCACGCGCTTTATATTCCATTATGCTCTGTTGTGAGCTACAGGCTTTCGCAGAACCTGAAACACCAACATCGGCTGTACTCGTGAAACGATGCACTGCACGCAACAATTGCAGTGAGGACGTGTGGATCCGCCATTGAGCATGAATTTTTGAAGCCCAGATTTGGTTTATTCCTGGTGTTCTACGGTGCGAAAATCGCGATACGATTATGAGAAGCGCCGTAGTGGAGGGCTCCGGAAATTTCCACCACCTGGGGTTCTTTAACGTGCACTGACATCGCACAGCACACGGGCCTCAACACTTCGCCTCCATCGAAATGCAGCCGTCACGGCCGGAATCTTACTTTTCAGCACATGGTTATTACCTTACAGGCAATACAGATCGTCTATTGCGTGGCCTAGAATAATCAATCAATCAATCAATCAATCAATCAATCAAGTGGTTATTTAACGTGCCCAGGAACAACCGTAAGGTCATTATTATTATTATTATTATTATTATTATTATTATTATTATTATTATTATTATTATTATTATTATTATTATTATTATTATTAAACACAATGAAGAATTCCCTTTTCTACACTCTTAGCACGGTAACATTTCGTTTATTTTATATGTACACAAAAATGTGAAAATATGCTCCTTTACTGAAGGTTAGAGCACTTTAACCTGTAGTAAGGGAGCGTATTTTCACATTTTGGTGTTCCTATAAAATAAACTAAAGGTTACCGTGCTAAGAGTGTACACTTGTTCCCTTCATATTAATTCTTCTGCTTCGGCCGGAAGAAACGCGTGTTTGCGAATTTTGAATTATTTTCTTTTTTTTTTTTCGAGATAACGAGATTAGTGTATTACGTTCGAAGGCTTTCCCTTTTGGAAGTTGCCTACTTAAAAGCGCATTATTGATGACTGGAAGTTTCAGCCGGGAGGCGTACAGACGCGGCGAGTGAGAAGATATTGCATCGCTAATGAGCGCAGAAGCGTCGGCGGCTTTCTCCGGCACTGCACCGAAAAGCCTCGGCTCGGACGATAAATAGAATTCAGTAAATCTCGCCACGGCGCTTCCGCCCGCTGTCATGAACGGAAGGGATCGGATGCGACGAACCGGGGGTGTTTCGAAGGAGGCCCTTGTTTATCATCGCGCGCGCGTCCCCCCCTGAGTAGAGACGCAGCATTGTTTTCCTAATGGATGTCATACATCGTCTGATGTCTCGAAAGTGCTCCGACCCGAAGAAATCCGATGCCCGAAACCAGCAACAATGAGTGAGTGCCAACAGGCGCGCCCGGGAGCGAGCTTTCGCGGCAGCGTTGCATTGTTTACGATTCTGGGGTAGCGGGGGGGGGGGGGGGGATTCTGGTCAGACACAGCTAACGCTTCGATGTTGTATAGAGAGGAGAAATAACAGAGAGGGAAAAGCAGGGAAGTTAATAAGGTGAGGGCGACTGCTTTGCTACCTTACTACGGGAATGGAATGGGGAAAATATTGAAAGATGGAGAGGAAAGAGAGATGGGCATCACATACCGCAGCACATACACGGTCAGCAGCAGACGCAAGGGTGACAAAAAACAGTATAATAGAGCCATATAAGCGTGTGTGATTTGTTGAAGTACGGCGCTGATGTGCTTTTGTTATGTCCAGCGTGTTACCTGCATCTGTAGTGCTGCTATAGGCCATCATGATTATTCATATAACACATCGTAAACTTGATTTAATGCAGGTTCTCACGTGTTCTTGTTTCACTTCTTTCACTTGTTTAATACTGGTTTATTACATATTCTTTCATGTCTAAAGATATCTAAAAAACCAGCTCTCCATTATCGCATGCCAAACGGTTTGACGGCAAAAGCCGTTCGGCATTTTCGAAAAGATTGACTTGGTTTGCTCTAAGTTGCCTCGAAATTCATTGAATAACACGTGAATGTAAGTTGACATTCTCTTTAAATTTATTTGACATAATGCGAACGTAATCTGACGTAGGCGGTAAATGTTCATATTCAATTACTTACGGCCTATAGCCACCTATCCCGGGGCGAGGAATGTCGATATGCACCACACGCAATTCTGTGATGGTTAATTATTACGTAAATCACAAGCATGGCATGTTATTCATAACATCATCACAGCCTGGTCCCTACCACTCAAATATTTGTACATAACAGGTGAATAAAACAAACTTCGTTTAACAAAATGCGAGTTCGGTTCGGCGCCGACGTCGGTCACTTTGCGAATTTGAAAACGAATATGAATTTGCCTTAGTAACAGTATGATGTGGTTGAAGCGTGCCGCGTGGTTTTGCTTGCATTGATTGATAACTGCGCACCAACAAACAGTACAATGAAGAATTTTAAATTCGATGGTGTGCCATGTGGCTGCACGTCGTGGGTATAGCTTTTCAAAGTGCCTCGCACGTGACACTCACATAGCGAAAACGTCAAGGTAATTATCGCATGAGCGGTCCTACGATGAGAATTCAGCCTCAGAATCACGGTTTTTCGAGCTAATCGATAAACCATTTTCTTGCGGCAAGGAGCCCTCGACAAACTACGCACACAGGATCAGCAGCCTTCGCCTTTGTGCATCTGTGTCTGTCTAGCATCTAGATTTCGTTTTTGAAGTGGCGCATTAAAAACCTATTATCGAAAATTGTCGCCGGCTTATCTAAGCCGGTAACCATTTCGCATATCCTGCTGTTAGCATTTTAAGAAAGGCCGGTATAGTAAACACAAACACCGCAGGGACCTTAAAGATTTTCTCGCGTTTGTGAAGAAATGCCGGGTCACCAGAGACATCTATGGACGGGACCGCTAGGGTGTATGTATGTATGTATGTATGTATGTATGTATGTATGTATGTATGTATGTATGTATGTATGTATGTATGTATGTATGTATGTATGTATGTATGTATGATGAAACACCTCCACCGCGGGGTAGCCGATAGGGCCACCATTGGTCGGCGAGATGACACTTTCCTGGCGCCTTCAAATGGTGCAGATGAAGGGAAAGCTATTACTGTCTAACCTATAGCGTATCCGGCCCAGCTGTCCTAGTCAGGAGTTCTCAGCAACTCAGTCGTTACGGCTAAGTTGTCTTTAATTTATTCAAGCAGAACACTCTTGCTCAGGCAAAAGTTAAAAGACTGCTTGAAAGAGCGCTGAAGTTAGACAAGCAATTACAATAATCAACGGAGGTCGTGGCCACTGCCCCAATCAAAGAGGAATGCTAATGAAGGCCAGCACGCATTGAGGGTGGCCGGTGTCACACTGAAGGCGCCGAATTTAGGGCAGCACCAACGAAAAATTTAAGTTCTCAATTTCGGAAAATAAAGCAACGACACTAGACCAGTTCTCATAGAGCCTCGTCCCCTTTTTTGAACTCCCGCCTAGAGTCAGCACTTACAAGGCTGCACCTTATAATCGACCAGCCCGAACATATAAGGACTGTAGAGCATCAAGGAGCTTTGTATATCGTGAGCTCTCATAATGGTTTAATAAGGCACAGTTCATACGGCTTTCTTTCTTTCTTTCTTTCTTTCTTTCTTTCTTTCTTTCTTTCTTTCTTTCTTTCTTTCTTTCTTTCTTTCTTTCTTTCAGCGTTGCCCATTTGTAGGCTCCATTATCCAAGACAAACGCAAACCGGCCAACCCAAATCAGCAAGCCTCCTTCATAATGGCCCCCTGTCGCTGCTTAAACAGTAAGTGCGGACATGCCGGCGTAAAGATCGACAAACAGGGAAACAGTGTTGCAGACGAGATGGGCCGTGGACTATACGCGTTCGTATAACAGAGCAATCACGTTTATTTATCTTCAGTCTCCACTGCCGACCTGATTGTGCAGAGTGCACGAATACAATACATTGAAGAATACACTTCGGTGGACATCGTGCGAAGGGAGTCGGGTCCGGTCACCGCCTTCTGAGATCTCAGTGAGAAGACCCTACGCACTCCCGTCGAAGTAGGTCAGGTCGCCTATCGGTTATTGTTCCTTCGAAGAGGCTTCACTGCACGACAAAATGGGGAGAAGGGGGGGGGGGGGGGGGACAAGGTTTCCATTAGTATGTGCCGCCAACAAGGCCGGCATGTCTCCGACAAAGGATTGCCACCGCCCTACGCATAGAGCTGGAAAGCGAAGTCCTGGCGGTGTAAAGTTACTGTCCCCATTTCGGCGGAGACGGCAGCCGCCACGTCGGGAGAGTTGCCAGGCCGAAAGGTTGGTGGACGCATCGGAGGCATTTGTCGTGCCACGGAGTTGCCCCAGCTTCCGATGCCCTGATTTGTTTCTGCACTGGTTGATATACTGTAGGTGTGTTTAACTCTCCGCGCACTGGAAGCAACTCGGCACACGACACAGTAAAAAAAAAAAAAAAAAAAAGGAAACCGCCTCGTCGCAACACGTTGAAGCTGCATTAGATGCGCAAGGTTTTGTATAGGCGGGCTGATTCGTTAACAAACATTGTGGGGGAAGAGCATGCATAGGACAGTGAAGCACAATTGATAGCCAGCGCTGCGTGATTGTGTTTCATCGTCCCGTATTTGTGCTCTACCGCCATGCTGTATTAAACTGTTCAGGTGAAACGCACGAAGTAAAGCTCATGGAAGGTTTGCATTGGTTTCGTGTGTTCGTCGTTTTTACGTGAAAGGCCGGAGGTCCACCTAGATTATATGGATTTCAATTAGAAATAAAATAATAAACTATCAAACGCGGGGAGAAAGAAATCGAACGTGTGTAGAAATCGTACTTCAGCCGAAAGGCACCTTTAGCTTGAAGCACACTTGCATATCTGGGCGCACAACTATCAATTCCTTCCACTACAGTCCCAATGTGTCCTCTAAGCCTCGAAGTCGCTGCTGCAACGTGGTGCCAGCAACTGTGGCCCGCGTATAGGGACTCATACGGAGTTACGGTTGCTCCAGTGATATCAGCAGCACATCTAACAACAGTAATTCCCGGTGCCTTAATGTTCCACTACCACAATGTGATTATGCATCACGCCGAGGGGAAGTGCTCTGGAAATTTAAGCCACCGGGGTTTCAGCTGCATTGTTGCACTGGAAAGTTGCACTGTGCACTGTAAGTTGCAATTGGAAACGCAAAGTGCACGAACCTCCAGCATTTCGCCTCGAGGAAAATGCGACAGCAGGGGCCGGGATCAAAACCCTCTTTTTTCGGATCAGCAGCCAAGCACCCTATAGCTACTGCACCACCACCATGCACAACGTCGAACGCAGATGTGATACGGCGATCCAGATGACTGCTGTTACGTTTTGCAGCGCTTAGAGCATTTGTGCTATACAACAAATCATTCCTGGGAGGAATGGGTTGAATTCTGTAAACCCCACAGTATCCTAAAGCATGGAACAACAATACAGAGAGCCACAAAGTTCTAAGCTCGTCCCAAATTTATGTTCGTTATAACTGTACGTGCAAACTGCCAACCGGTGTAAGTTAAGGGTCGTATAGTCGGGCAATTCCCGCATTCCGGACTTCAGTGCTCGCATTCAGTTTCATAACCGAAGAATCCATTCCGTTGTACGCCGTCAGCTGAGTCACATCATTCCGGGTCCTTGGTCATCGCTTTGCTTGTACGTTTCTTCGAAGAACATGTAGTCCTGCGTACAGGAATCGCCGTATAAGTGACACGACGCAGCACCAGTACGCGAGAACTATGATTCTAGCGTATTCATTTAAGAAGTCTGCACGGTAACCCAAATCTGGGGTAATCTATATGGAGATTACCTCACACTTCAGATACCACAAAGGCTCGATATCATGCATTCACAGTTTGCCGCTTCTTTGTGCTTTCTGATCGGAGCAGTAATAGAGTCCTCTTTTGTACTTGCTGTCTTTATGTCAAGGTTCACCACATTTGAATAAAATGACACTATTAAAAAAACATGCGAACTGCTCGCAAAAAACGGCCAGAAAAAAAAGTTTTCTTCAGATGCCTGATAAACGAATCTTACCTCTGTGACAAAAGTCCTCCGTGATGTCACATAATTGGCTGTAATGTATGTTCTCGCAGTTCTCGCATATGTTAGTACCCTTCGTTTAAGCTACTGTCAAATGCCAGTTAACGATCAGATCCTAGCACCCACAGCACACCAAGACAGTGCGCGATATAGATGACGGTCACCCGGCGGCCACGTGTAATGCTAAATGGTAATTTTCGATCTGGTTATTCCCTTCAGGCACAGTGTCCACATTTTTGGACGCAACTTGTCTTGCGGGTTAACCGACTAGTGACCATGAAAGAGCAAAACAGACTGATGTATGGATGAATCGAATCCTCTGAATATTCAGTGTGCGTTTTCCTGCAGAACATCGCGCTCCTGAAAGCTCCACCGTAATTGACGGATCGGTGGACGTGGTACACACCGGAGGCAACAGCAAAAGCATATTTTTTTCTCGGCTTCTAGCCAAAACAACGACTGACAAACGTGCACACGTTGTGCCAGTTCCACACAGTCAATGCAGTGGAAATGCAAAGATGCATGTACCACTTTCTAAGAGCCAACACACTCCTTGCAGAGATCTGTGTCTAAACAAACAAAAAAACACACTTGCGTTAGCAAAAGTAACACCGAAGATGCATACGCAACAACCCGCAAGCGTGGTGCGTGCGTGTGTGTGTGTGTGTGTGTGTGTGTGTGTGTGTGTGTGTGTGTGTGTGTGTGTGTGTGTGTGTGTGTCTCGCGTTTGGCTTCGGAAAGTCGGCACCCTAATTCGAAGCCAGTCACAGGCAAGAAATTTTTCTTTTTCTGTCTTTCTTTCTTTGTGTCTCCCTTTGATTTCATCCTTTCTTTGGAAGGTATCCAAGCCATTCATACGGTTCCCGTACGTTTCCATCTCGCAAGGGCGAATACTTGGCACAGTGGTTAAAACGTTCGGCGTTGCAGTGCTTCGAAGCACGGTAGCCCTGGTTCGAGCACTAGCAACAAATCTCCTTTCTTTCTTTCTTTCTTTTTCTTTCTTCCTTCCTTCCTTCCTTCCTTCCTTTCTTTCTTTCTTTCTTTCTTTCTTTCTCTTCCTTGCTTATTATCTAAAAAATTTAAGGCGTTCATATCACATGCGATGCGAGTGAGCCGCTAGAGCTGAAACACGCGCGAATAGACCCTTTTCGGAATACAGCGCCACCTATTGAGAAGGATGGGGACTATGAGACGGCCGCCATCAGTTGGTCGGACTCGCGGGCGCTACACATAGAGAACCGGCGAACGGCACCCCTAGCTCGCCGCAAAATCCTATCGCTTGTGGATTCGGTGACATGCCTGTGCATTGCTGCGTGCCGCTTTGCAAACAGCGAGGAGTATTAGGCGATGACGGCTCGAAGGCAAGTCTGCGTTTATACATTTCGTTAGCTTCCTATGTGTTACTTTTGCTAGCGCGCGTCTTACGTCGCTTTTGTCGACTTCCAGGTGTCGTTCTTCGCCTTCCCAAAGGACCCGCTTCTGAAAAAGAGATGGCTTGTTGCAATCAAACGCGACGAAGGAAAGTTGTTTGCCGTGACGAAGCACACAAAAGTGTGCTCGACACATTTCGCCAACGACGACTACTTGCCGAACGTAGTCGGCGGTCGGCGTTATCTTCGTGTTGACGCCGTACCGAGCGTGTTTGCGTTTGGAAAACCCCAGCGTCCAGCTAGAAGAAAGCCGAGGGACCGACAGCAGTGCGTCTCGCGAGCGCAACGGCTGTCCGCCATCGGTCAGGCTGGCAGCTCCGAGCTTGCGTTGGAAACAACGCTTTCTCCCGGTGGCGATGTCGCCGTGTCGCGGGACTGCGCGACAGCAGATGAGGTTCTGGACGCCACCTTGTGCAGTGATAGTGCTTCAGCGCCAACCGGACTTTCAAGAGCGCCAGGAAGTGTGTGGACGCACATGTGCAGCCACAGTGGTCAATCTGGAGGAACAGCTGTCTGAGCACCAAGCCAACTGGAAAGCGATTTAGAAGGTAGGACCGAAGAGGTGAAGTGTGCGAGTGCCAGTGCAGCGAGAGTGCCCGAGCTCGAAATGCAGCTATCTCTGCTTCAAGTCCACGTTCAACAGCTAAAGAGCGACTTGGAAGCTAGAACCAAGGAGGTGAAGTCAGCAAAAGATGCGCTTTATAAAGCTCAAAGAGAGTGCGAAATAGTCACTATGGAAAACAAAAAACTTGATCAACAGAAAAGCAGGCGATTTCCAATCGAATGTTTCATGGACAGCCCTGAGGACATAAGCTTCTACACTGGGCTTCCCAACTTTGAATCATTCATGAGCTTTCTGCGTTTGATAGACCCCGGTGAGAATGCAGAAAATATAAGAGTATGGTGTAGGAGCTACTCAGGTAGGCCAAGTAATGCAGGAAGGCCACACATGTTGACAGCCGAGGACCAGCTTTTTCTTGTTCTTGTGAGGCTGCGCCTCGGTCTCTTCGAAAGGGACCTAGCATACAGGTTCAAGGTGTCAGTTGCTACAGTTTCAAGAATATGCACCACATGGATCAGCTTCATTTATTTGCAAGTTGGCCAGATGGACCTATGGGTGAGCAGAGAGGAGGTTGACAGAACTATGCCAGCCATTTTTAAAGAGCGATACCCAACAACAAGGGCCATTATTGACACAACAGAACTGAGATGCGAAGTACCAATTTCCCTGGTTCTTCTGTCAGCTACATACTCAACCTACAAATCAAATAATACAATGAAGGGTTTGGTTGTCGTTGCACCCGACGGCGCGATCACGTTTTTGTCAAAGCTATTTACAGGGTCAGTGTCAGACAAAGAGCTTGTCGAAAAAAGTGGTTTTTTAAACCTACAGTTTCAGCCTGGCGACTCGGTAATGGCTGACAAGGGCTTCAAGATACAGGACCTGCTCAGCGCAAAAGGAGTTGCTTTGAACATTCCCCCTTTCCTGCAGAGGCAGCGCCTGACTGAAGAAGTTAGAGCAACAGAAGAAATTGCAAGCCTCAGAATACATGTCGAGCGACGCATTCAACGAATTAAGGCCTTCCACATTTTTGATAGGCCTATTACACTGTCTATTGCACCAATCATCAGTGAAATTTGGGCATTGTGTGCATTCTTAAGCAATTTCCAAAGTCCTTTAATAGCAACGTAGGGTTTGCAGTAGCAACAGTCTTGCTGCAGTCATGTACCTGTCGTGTCAGTTGAGTGTAACATTGCAGGGACAACCAAGATGGCTCAGTGAAAGCCACGACTTTTACTCAAGTTGCAAGAAAAGAACACAAGACTCTGTAGTATCAATTTTATTGACACATCAACAGTTCAAAAATCATCCTGTGCACTGCATCATAGGTCAGCAAACTCACTCATGAGTCGACTCATTCAGACTCAGATCGAGCTGTGAGTATGAGTGAGTCCGGTAGAGGAAAATTTCGGTGAATCCGAGTTCGAGTGAGCTTTCACAGCATGAGTGCGTCTGAGTGAGTTAAAAAATTTGGCCGACCTATGCAGTGCATGACTCTTTTGCCAAGTACGCCAGAAGTGTCGAGAAATAAAAGCTGTCCAACTTCATTCTGCATTTCTTCCACTCAGATTCATTGAATCGAATTCTTTCGACAACCAGAAATTGTGGAGCATACACAACAAAGTCGCCCCAAGTCACAAAAAACCCAAGACTATAGTCTTACCTTTTTTGGCATTTTGGATTCAGGAAGGCGCGCAATAAGTAGAGGAATGCTCTACGATGCGGGAAAACGCATTTTGTGCGACTTCTGATCGAGTCAAAGTTTCACAAAAAACCCAATACTATAGTCTTAGCCTTTTTGGCATTTTGGGCAAAATTTTGAGAGACCGTAATTTTTATTCAGGAAGGCGCGCAGTAAGTATAGCAATGCTCTACGATGCGGTAAAACGCATTTTGTGCGCCTTCTGATCGAGTCAAAATTTCACAAAAAACCCAAGACTATAGTCTTACCTTTTTTGGCATTTTGGGCAAGATTTTGAGAGACCGTATTTTATTCAGGAAGGCGCGCAATAAGTAGAGAATGCTCTACGATGCGGTAAAACGCATTTGTGCGACTTCTGATCGAGTCAAAATTTCACAAAAACCCAAGACTATAGTCTTACCTTTTTTGGCATTTTGGGCAAGATTTTGAGAGACCGTATTTTTATTCAGGAAGGCGCGCAATAAGTAGAGGAATGCTCTACGATGCGGTAAAAACGCATTTTGTGCGACTTCTGATCGAGTCAAAATTCACAAAAAACCCAAGACTATAGTCTTTACTTTTTTGGCATTTTGGGCAAGATTTGAGAGACCGTATTTTATTCAGGAAGGCGCGCAATAAGTAGAGGCAATGCTCTACGATGCGGTAAAACGCAGTTGTGCGACTTCTGATCGAGTCAAAATTTCACAAAAAACCCAAGACTATAGTCTTACCTTTTTGGCATTTGGCAAGATTTTGAGAGACCGTATTTTTATTCAGGAAGAGCGCGCAATAAGTATAGGAATGCTCTACGATGCGGGTAAAACGCCTTTGTGCGACTTCTGATCGAGTCAAAATTTCACAAAAACCCAAGACTATAGTCTTACCTTTTTTGGCATTTGGGCAAGACTTTTGGAGAGACCGGATTTTTATTCAGGAAGGCGCGCAATAAGTATAGCAATGCTCTACGATGCGGTAAAACGCATCTTGTGCGACTTCTGATCGAGTCAAAATTTCACAAAAACCCAAGACTATAGTCTTACCTTTTTGGCATTTGGGCAAGATTTTGAGAGACCGTATTTTTATTCAGGAAGGCGCGCAATAAGTATAGCCAATGCTCTACGATGCGGTAAAACGCATTTGTGCGACTTCTGATCGAGTCAAAATTTCACAAAAAACCCAAGACTATAGTCTTACCTTTTTTGGCATTTTGGGCAAGATTTTGAGAGACCGTATTTTTATTCAGGAAGGCGCGCAATAAGTATAGCAATGCTCTACGATGCGGTAAAACGCATTTTGTGCGCCTTCTGATCGAGTCAAAATTTCACAAAAAACCCAATACTATAGTCTTACCTTTTTTGGCATTTTGGGCAAGATTTTGAGAGACCGTATTTTTATTCAGGAAGGCGCGCAATAAGTAGAGCAATGCTCTACGATGCGGTAAAACGCATTTGTGCGACTTCTGATCGAGTCAAAATTTCACAAAAAACCCAAGACTATAGTCTTACCTTTTTTGGCATTTTGGGCAAGATTTTGAGAGACCGTATTTTTATTCAGGAAGGCGCGCAATAAGTAGAGGAATGCTCTACGATGCGGTAAAACGCACTTTGTGCGACTTCTGATCGAGTCAAAATTTCACAAAAAACCCAAGACTATAGTCTTACCTTTTTTGGCATTTTGGGCAAGATTTTGAGAGACCGTATTTTTATTCAGGAAGGCGCGCAATAAGTAGAGGAATGCTCTACGATGCGGGAAAACGCATTTGTGCGACTTCTGATCGAGTCAAAATTTCACAAAAAACCCAAGACTATAGTCTTACCTTTTTTGGCATTTTGGGCAAGATTTTGAGAGACCGTATTTTTATTCAGGAAGGCGCGCAATAAGTAGAGGAATGCTCTACGATGCGGGAAAACGCATTTTGTGCGACTTCTGATCGAGTCAAAATTTCACAAAAAACCCAAGACTATAGTCTTACCTTTTTTGGCATTTTGGGCAAGATTTTGAGAGACCGTATTTTTATTCAGGAAGGCGCGCAATAAGTAGAGGAATGCTCTACGATGCGGTAAAAGCATTTGTGCGCTTCTGAACGAGTCAAATTTCACACAAATCCCAAGACTATAGTATCACCTTTTTTGGCATTCTGGGCAAAATTTTGAGAGACCGTATTTTATTCAGGAAGGGCGCCAATAAGCAGAGGAATGCTCTATGATGCGGCCAAACGTATTTAGAGCGACTTCTGATCGAGTCAAAATTTCACAAAAAACCCAATACTATAGTCTACTTTTTGGCATTTGGGCAAGATATTGAGAGACCGTATTTTTATCAGGAAGGCGCGCAATAAGTATAGCAATGCTCTACGATGCGGTAAAATGCATTTTGTGGCCTTCGATCGAGTCAAAAATTTCAAAAAAACGCATACTATAGCTCTTACCTTTTTTGGCATTTTGGCAAGATTTAGAGAGACCGTATTTTTATTCAGGAAGGCGCGCAATAAGTGAAGGAATGCTCTACGATGCGGTAAAACGCAGTTTGTGCGACTTCTCACGAGTCAAAATTTCACAAAAAACCCAAATGACTATAGTTCTTACCGTTTTTGGCATTTTGGGCAAGATTTTGAGAGACCGTATTTATTCAGGAAGGCGCGCATAAGCAGAGGAATGCCTCTATGATGCGGCCAAACGTATTTAGAGGCGACTTCTGAACGAGTCAAAATTTCACAAAAACCCAATACTATAGTCTTCCCTTTTTTGGCATTTTGGGCAAAATTTTGAGCAGACCGTATTTTTATTCAGAAGGCGCGCAATAAGCAGAACTGCTCTAGCCATGCAGGTAAAGCTCATTTAGATGCGACTTCTGAATCGACGTCAAAATTTCACAAAAAAACCCAATACTATAGGTCTACCTTTTTGGAATGTTTGGGCAAGATTTTGAGAGACCGTATTTTTATTCAGGAAGGCGCGCCAATCAAGTAGCATGCTAGTACCATGGGCTCAAATGATGCGCCAACAATTTAGAGCGACTTCTGATCGGAGTCAAATTTCACAAAAACGCAAGACTATAGTATCACTTT
>JABSTT010006238.1:0-14325 GCA_013339685.2 Hyalomma asiaticum | reverse complement strand
GCACCGCTCCGTCCGTCTCGGAGCCTTGCAACATTGAAGAACGCTTTGAAGCTATTGAAAGCGCTATGAGTACTCTGGTGGCACAACTTACCGCCATGAGCAAAAGCATTGAAAATAGTTCTCAAACTGTAACCCATCTGGTGACGAGTAACATTAAGACTTGGCTCCACGGCACCAACCCTCGCAGCCGCAGAACTAGTCCCCTCAAGGACGTTAACCGTCCGTCTAAATTTTCTCAAGTCAAAGAGCTCGCCGAACTTTCCGAGGACCCCGAACCCCTACTTCCACAGGGCATTGACGTAGGGGTTGAGTCCCTCCCAGTCACTCCGAATTCTCAGTATGGCAACGGCATCTAAACGCTCACCGCCTTCGCGATCCCAAAAACCTCAAATATTTTCTGTAATTCAGTGGATTTGTAGAGGCTTCAAGGATAGGGCCAAAGGATCTAATTTCCGCCTCTATCTCGAAACCTTTGAACACCCGTGTGCCGTCGTTTCCTTGCAGGAGCCCGGCAACGCCGTGCGCCTCACGGGATATAGCACTTTTCAGCAAGACCCATCCACCTGCCTTCTTGTTCATAAAACGTTAACTGCACAAAAGGTCGACCTCGAACTCGCAGTACCCTACTCGTACACCATGAGGTCTGTTCGATTCAGAAAAGGTGCACGGAATCACGCACAAAAAGGTGCAGATGGTGTCGACACCCGGTGCAGCAGTTCCCAGCACCCATTTTCGCGGTGCAGATGGAGCACCGACCCCGCCGCCCAAATGTGTGAATCGAACGTTGAGGTGCGGCCTGTCGTCTGCTGCTCGAGGGGTTATTGTTTGCTCGAGGAGTTATTTTTTCAAGTAGCCTGCTTGTGCTCGCTACAACTGTGGATGGTGATATGCTACAACAAAACCTGTGTTCGGGCGCGCGAAACAAGACGTGATATTTATATTATGCGCATCCACGCATTTGCCGACACGAACG
Organism: Hyalomma asiaticum; assembly: GCA_013339685.2. Lineage (NCBI taxonomy): Eukaryota > Metazoa > Arthropoda > Arachnida > Ixodida > Ixodidae > Hyalomma > Hyalomma asiaticum. The sequence goes on along the minus strand of JABSTT010006238.1, from coordinate 13,352 downwards.
ACGGTTACAATCTGCATCCTACCATTTGTGAAAAGAAAAAAGTGAACGTGAAAACAAGCCGTCATCGTGCATGTGTTCAGAGAAAAATGTCAAACATTTATCACTTTCACAGGATTACTTCAGGACTGTGATTTCGTCGCGGCGTACGTCCTAACCATCTCCATTAGGCTAGCCGACGCCGTCGTCTGCACACGTCGCCTGACGGGCTAGCGAGGCTGCACCAAGACGCTGCACCCACAATCTGGGAGGTGCAAAGGTGCACGGCACGGCGGCGGCACCTTGGCTGCACCCCGCCACAATCGAGGACGGAGGTGCAGCGGGCGCCGCTGTACCGCGAGGAATTGAGGACGATGGTGCAGCGCACCGCGAAAAGGTGCAGAAGGTGCAGGGAACCTTGGCTGAATCGAATAGACCTATGGTCACGGTCCTTCCCCTGCGAAGAAACCGACCCTCAGTGCACATTTTTAACATTTACTGCCAACCTAAGCTAAAAAACATCACCTTCGCGGACGTATTTAGCCGAGCGCTGAAGATCGCAGGGCGCGAACCTCTCATTATCGTGGGTGACTTCAACGCCCCTAGCAGGTTTTAGGGCTATCGCAAGGAAGAGATGAGGGGAAGGAAACTTGCGGAGCTAACTTCCACGCTGGGCATCACACTTCATACGGACCCCACGCAACCCACACGTGTGGGTAACTCTGTGACACGGGACACCTGTCCCAACCTCACTTTCACCAAAAACATCACAGCATATCCACGGTGTGAATGATGATGAGTGGGCGAAGCTGCGGAGGTTCATCGGTAAACTGTGAATTCTGCCCAGTACATCATCATCGACGTGAGATCGTGCGCGTTTATACTAAAGGGTTGATGAGAGTTATGGTGACTTGCAGCTCACTTTAATTTACGCTGTGAATTTTCATTGTTTAATCACGCACAGGAGAAATCGCACACAGGCACTACCTTGGAGGTCAAAATCCAGTGCCATATATACGGGGTGGGCAGTGAACGGTTGTGTAGCGCGAGCGGTCGGTTTTTAGGGGCGAAGCTCCTTAAAGCGGCACCCGTTCGTCCCTCGTCGTAGTCGTAGTCGTAGTCGTAGTGCGTAACCAGTCTTACGCTTTGACCTCCAAGGTGGTGCCGGTGGGAGATTTCTCCTGTGCGTTGTTGAACAATAAAAAAAATTCGCAGCGTGCGCGTTAACTAAAAGCCGAATTCTTCTGTCTCTCATTCCCCATTAGCAGCCATTGGCATGTTCCAGTAGGAAACGTTAGTAGAAGTAGAAGTGTTAAAAGCCGACTTCCGCTGTCTCTCATTCCCAGTAGCAGCCATTGTTTACCTCCAAGGTAGTGCCTGGTGAGATTTTTCCTGTGCGTGATTAAACAATAAAAATTTTGTTCAAAACGCCGTTGATTGATGAAATAAACCAACGAAAGACGCCAGATGTTTTCTAAAAGCAAAACGAAAAGACGCCAGATGTTTCTAAAGCAAAACGAAAAGACGCCAGCTGCTTAACGAAAGACGCCAGGTAAAGCAATGGTTTTCATCTGCAACCAGTGCAAGAACCACTTAGCTTACATTTCACCGACCACAAAGCGGTCATAATGAAAGGACAACGGAAACCAGCAATAAAAGTTTGATAAAACATTTAATCAATCGTTTCACGTCATTTTTATCGGGCGAATTAACGGAAGAAATTTCACGGTTTAACCGATGATTACTTCCAGGAGCTTCGCCCAATCTCATCATCATTCACCTCGTGGATCTGCCGTCAATTTTTTTTTCAATCAAGAAACTCGCTAGCAGACGCTGCCTGCGTCGGCATCGCGAGGCGAGAGAAGGGGGGGGGGACCGTTGAACGGTTGTGAGGGAGAGGGGAGAGAGGGAGAGAGAGAGGAGAGGGAGGGAAAGGAAGAGAGTGGGGGCGAGAGAGGAGAGAGAGGGGGAGCTCGACTGTCGTCGAGCTCGACCGCGGCATATTCACCGTGATGCTAGTGTCCAGTCACCCAACTGCCATAATGCACACATCTCTATGGGACAGCGCAATCTAGGAAACTAGACGAGAAAGGGCGATGGCGACCAGCGCCATCTAGTATATCGTCACCCAACTGCAGTTTGCATGCATCTCTATGGGACAGCGCCATCTATTGTATGCTATGGGAGACGCTACTGGCTACGGCAGATGGACATACCGGACGGGCCGCAGGTGATGCCAGAAGGAGCTTCGCCCCTAAAACATCAAACACGCGGACTGGCTCCATACCGAGGAAACCCTCGGTAGCGACCACCGCATTCTCAACACCACATTCTCCACAAGACCCGTACAACGCCTCATAACTCAGGCCCACCTACTGGAACACCTTCAGACAGTCCGTACCTGCCTCTCCCGTCCTTCAGAACGGTTACTCCCAGTGGGCCCAATCTATGCTCCAGACACTAAAGCAACACGAGACCACAATACAACTGACGGACAGCCATCCGGACGTAGACAAGCACCTCCTCCATCTTTGGGAGGCCCGTCGCAGCCTCACAAAGCGATGGCGCCGACAAAAACACAATCGCACACTCCGCATGCGGATATTAGATCTGACCCAGAAGGCGGCCGAGTACGCTGCCCAGCTCGCTGATTCAAATTGGGTAGATCGATGTAATACTGCCGCCAGGCAAATGTCTGGCCGCAATACATGGAGACTATTCCGCAGTCTCATCGACCCTGCTCAAACGCGAGGTGAAGCACAAAAGCATCTACACCGAGCTTTTCATAATTTTCAGGGCTCCACATCAAAACTAGCTCTCTCTCTTCGGGATCGATATCTGTGCACTCAGCAAGACTCGCCGGGCTCCGAGTATAACTACGCAGGCAGAGAGAACTCGGAACTGGACGCTCCTTTCCAGCTGCATGACCTCCGTGCGGCTCTTGCCAAAATGAGGCGGGGCACAGCTCCTGGGAGAGACAAAGTCTCAGTCAAAACCTAGCAAACCTACCCGATCATGCGCACAACTCGCTTCTAGAATACATCAATGTCATCTGGTCCGGAAAAATACCCCTCCCGCTGGATGGCAAAACGTCTCTAACCTTCATACCAAAGGCAGGAAAACCCATTAATACTGACAACCTTAGGCCAATTTCTCTTACTTCCTGTACGGAGAAGCTAATGGAAACCATGGTCAGGGATCGTCTCTCCTCCTTCTTGGAAGCGCGTCATACTTTCGCCGACTCCATGTACGGATTTAGACCTCAGAAATCTGCGCAGGACATACTCCTACAACTACACCATGAAGGCCTCACTCCCGTAGAACATACCCACAATGAAAAATTCATCTAGCGCTTGACCTTAAGGGAGCCTTTGATAACGTCAAGAACGAAGTCATTTTAGCTCATCGCAGTGCCACTAACTGTGGCGGGCGCACTTTCAACTACGTCCGAAACTTTCTCACTGACAGAACTGCGTACATTCGCATACAAGATCAGGAATACGGCCCTTACAAACTCGGCACGCGGGGCACACCACAGGGCGCTGTGTTGTCTCCCCTGCTCTTCAACTTAGCTGTGGTACAGCTCCCGGCCCAACTGGTTGCTGTCGACGGGATAAAGCATGCGCTTTATGCCGACGACATCACCCTGTGGGCCACAGAGGGAAACCTGGGCAACATAGAGGACAGCCTGGAAACCGCAGCCCATATAGTGGACGAATATGCGGCATACTGCGGCCTCCAGTGTTCCCCACAGAAGTCACAATTCGTGCACATTCGGCCCATGGCGAAGTGCACTTCGTCCATCAAAATTTCCTTAAAAAGTAGACCTATTAACGAGGCCCAGGAGATCCGTTTCCTTGGTCTCCACATTCATAAAAACCGCAGAGGAGAGACAACGCTTCCCAAACTCCGTAAGGTTGCAGAACAGGTGGGCCGCATGGTCCGTCGGGTCTCGAACAAGCGGGGGGGTCTCAAAAGCAGGGATGCGCTTCGTCTCGCACATGCTTTTGTCACGAGTCGCATCTCGTATGCAACTCCGTACCTGCACTTATGGAAACACACTGTAAAAAAATTACTCCCTGCTGGGAGTAAATGGCGTGTCCTCTAGCGACCCCCCCCCATTGGGAGTTAATTATACTCCGTAGGGTCGGAGTAAACTTTTACTCCGCATCGGTCGGAGTTCCTTCGTGGTGCCTTGGGAGTATATATTTTTATTTTTTACTCCGTGCCTGACGGAGTTCCTGCGTGGTGCCTTGGAAGTATATATTTTTATTTTTTACTCCGTGCCTGACGGAGTTCCTGCGTGGCGCCTTGGGAGTATATTTTTTTTTTCATACTCCGTGTTTGGCGGAGTTTTAAAGAGTCACATTCGGAGTATATAGATAAATTTTTGTACTCCGTGCCGGACAGAATTTTTGCTTGGCACGCCGGGACTATATTTGGTGTGTTTTCTCTGTTGTACCCACATTTTACTGCGTCCTGATCGTAAATTGTGTTACGCATCAGCACCATCTTTACATAATGGAATATTCATGACAGCAGTTCCCTTCTGCGTTCGAGTGGTTTCTTCAAATAGCGCAAGAAGGTATTCAAAAGGGTAATTGAGTTGTTATTTGGTTTATTCACAATAAACACCGGTCTGCGGTTGCAGATCAAGCAGATGTTCAAAAAATACAAGGAGTAAACAAGGACACAGAAAGCGACCGATAAACAGAACACAAAAAGGCAGATCGCAGGAAGCGTGAAAACAAGAGCAATCAGTTTTATGTGCAGTGGGCAAAAGAAAGTAGAACACGCGACAGAGATGAGCTGCAAGAGCCGCATTAATAGTCAAACATAGGGCAACACACGTTCAGCAAAATGCTAAATGCGAACGAAGGCTTCCAGAACAGCATCAATTTGTGTGGATAACTTCATTACTATTCCAACTTAGAAGTAAACTAGAATGGGTGCTTCGTAGCAAGAAATCCCACAGTTGACATATTACAAAGCCAGGGCGCACACTTGACTGAGCCAAAGCGATAGGAGAAGGAAATGTCGAAAATGTGTATTTTCCATTATATTATTGCCGTTGCAAATAAATACAGGAAAAAATTTAAAAGCATTTAAAAGTTCTCAAACAATCAGCAAAATTTTCAAGCTAATCAGTGTAGAAAGATCACTGCTCTAGAGCAGAAGTGAAACTTGTACGAACTAAGCAGAGAAAGGTGCTTGTACATCAAGAATAGGGGTGTGCGAATATTGGAATGTTTCGAATATTCTTGAATATTGCATGTCTAGATAACATTGCATTTTATGCTGATAGCTTAATAACGCACTTCTTCAAAGTAAATTTTTGTACTAAGTACGTTATTATTACGAAAGAGGCATTCTTCTTTTGATATCCGATATTTATTCCATATATAAAATTTTATATTTTTACTCTATTCGTATTCGGAAAATTTGGTCTTCACACACCCCTAATAAAAAATCTTTGAACATTTCACACATAACGCGGACATTTCATGTCCGCGTTATGCACAAACCAGAAAGCAAAGCAATAATTAAAATTTGGGAAGAATAATGGTCTACGTAAAGCTATAAAAAGTGTTTCAGAAAATGTGTCCAAAAACGTTTTGAACACAGATAACCATCTGCAAAATCTTTGCGGTCTTCCTTCATGGCAGCACGTACAGTGTAAAGTATGTTAAAATGCTAACGGTAATTCAGAATATTATAATGATTAAAGCCCAGACAGTAACAGCCAGACACTCAAACCTAATGGAAAGATGCATGTTACTTATACGGGAATTCGATATCCGTTGTAGTATTTGTAAAAGGGCACCTTTTTTCGAATTGCCGCCGCGCGATGAAATCCGGCTTATTTCTCTCAGGAAACCGAAATTGAATGGTCAAAAAGCGCTGATGTCGGTACTTTCCGTGGTCCACTGTGCGACATAGTTGCTGCCCTTGCGCTGCCGCGAAACAGTGAACAAGTGTCGTTGTAAAGCGGCTATTCTGGCAAGCGTGAGCAGGCGTAGCAAAGAAACAATAAATATTGGCGCTTGATGACGCCTGCCTATCCTCGCTTGCCGGCAAAGGGAGGAAAACTGGTATACGTCACACTGGGCACATCCAATTGTAGCTGCAACTGCGCTCTTACACCATTCAGTTTGTGTTTCCTGAGTGAAATTAGTCAGATTTTTATCGATATGCAGACATTAGCAGCATCGCGCTTTAGCAGTTATGTTGGGCGCGAACTCCCAGTATAAGTAAACTCCATTTTCAATTAGGCTTGAACGCGTGGCTTTTCAGGTTATAAAGTTAGTCAATCCTGTTATACTATTCGATTTCACTCCCACCATATTACAGTGCGCGTTGCCGTGAAAGAGGCGATTCCGCAAGAACTACGCAAATATCTGGTGTTCTGTGTATACAAGATCCTCGCACATATTTTCTGAAGATGTCCCATATAATCACAGAGATACGATGAACACAGGGCAAGGGTAACTCAACTCGCAGCTCAGAGCGCAATGTAAGTTGCCGTTGCGTTGTATGACTGCTTATTCGTATGTAGAGAAACCACAAAATAAAATTATGCTGACATGTTTATATGCTTACTGGCAACTTCACTTGCATTCGTGTGTAACTGTATTTGCATAAAACGATGACCTTTTTGTTGACTCTAATCGTCTTTTTTATACGTCGATTGAGCGGTAAATTTTTTGCGCACACAGTGGAAATAGCTCCGGGGCAGAGTCATTAAGACTGGGTTCGAAAACTTTGTCAAAAGAAACACAAATACATATATGCTAAAAAACAAGCAATCATATACGGATTGCTTCAATGACACAGAAGTTTGACGAGCACATGCAAGAAAAAACACCAGCACCATCCGCGCTGCTAATGTATTGGCGCTTAATTCCTTCAGCGAGCTGAAGAAAATGATTCTGAGAAAAATAACCCCGCTGATCGCATTAATCGCCCCACAACACAAGTACAATGTAAGGATATACAGGGTGTTTCGGTGAAAACTTGCAAAATTTCTTAAAAATAGGCTGTTCGAGAAAAAAAAAAAGGAAAACCTCCTCATAAAGAAACTGTTCGCTGAGGCAAACGTCACGAAGGCTCAGGAAAGCATTTATTGATTGGGTAACAAAGTAATATTTAATTAGAACATTAATTAAACATTTTGTGATTACTGCAAAGGACGAGTTTTAGCCACGCTGATGACGATGCCATACGGAGCCTTTAAAACAAAGAAAAACGAATTGTATAAAGCTCTGCATCGCGAGAAAACCTGGGCTTTTTGCGGCACGAAAGCGCGCATGAGAATTTTGTTAAAATTAGTGATGATTGCACAAGTGAAAATAAGCTTTGACAAATCTTCTCATTTCGGTACAATGTTTAACGCATCGTTATCATCTGAAGTGCCTTGAGTGTTCGGTATCGTCCTCTCACTTGCCTCCTTTCAGCTGAAGCATCCTTCCAGCTTTTTTTTTTCTTATTTCAACACGAAAACGGGGGAAGGAGGAAACATTACAGCCACCTGTCCTAACATAATGATATTGATATTGAAAAAAACAAGAACACAAAAACAAAAGCGAGAATAAAAGAAGGAGAAACGGACAACTGAAATAATCAAGACCGTCATGTACAGATATCATCTCTCGCTTACAAAGATAGTACGTCTAAAGGCAGGGTTCCACAGATTGCCAAGGATGCATTCCGTAAAAATAGCCCTCTGCCGCCGCGTTCACCTGACAGTGGTCGGGGTCTCACGAGAGCGAGCAATAAAGAGATTCTTGTAAACACGGAAATATGAAGGAGGGGGGGGGGGGGGGGGAGAGAGAGAGGACACATCAACCGGTACACTCAAGGGCAAGGGGATATGAAAGAATAGGAAGGAAGGGGGAGTTCGAAGCACACACACAAGTCCCACCGAGCATACGAACCCGCACGAAGCGTCTTGGAAAGGCAACAAAAAAGAGAGATATGCGGCGCACTTACTTGTTCCCGCCGTCGGCTCGGGGGGCAGGTACTGTACATGAAAGCTACTTCGGCTGTGCATCCCTGGAGCGTCGAAAACTGGACAGGGCACCGCAGGCTCTCAGACAGACCATACAACCTTAAAAGAAATAGAATCAGAGGAAGATACTGAAATTCCATGTATAACCACTGACGAAGTCAAAAAAGCTGCTAAAGGCATCGCCCGCGGTAAAGCAGCCGGTGAAGATGGTATAACAGCCGACTTGATCAAAGACGGAGGAGATGTTGTACTTGAAAAACTTGCATCGCTCTTCACGAAATGTGTCAAGACATGTAGTATACCGCGCAGTTGGAAAAATGCTAATATAATCCTTATCCACAAGAAAGGTGACATAAAGGAGTTAAAGAATTACAGACCAATTAGCCTACTCCCAGTAATATACAAGCTATTTACAAAAATAATTTCTACAAGGATAAGAGAAACCCTCGACTTTAACCAACCGAGAGAACAAGCTGGTTTTAGGAAAGGTTACTCGACAATGGACCACAGCCACGCTATCAACCTAGTAATTGAGAAGTACGCCGAATATAACAAACCTCTTTATATGGCGTTTATCGACTACGAGAAAGCATTTGACTCCATAGAAATACAAGCAGTTATAGAAGCTCTACGACGACAAGGGGTACCTGGCGTATACGTGAAAATCATAAACAACATATACAAAGATTGTTGCAAAATAAAGAAGACGAAGGGGCGGCTGGCACGAGCGGGGGCCACGGGCGGGCTCGCGCTATTAGTTTCCGCCTTTCGTTCGAACAGGCCAGACGGTCGGGTCCGGTTCTCATTCGTATTTTCGCTACATTCTTTCTGGTGCCGAAACCCGCCCGGTCGTCTGGTCCTTCGACTTCGGCCATGGACCAGCTTCGGACAAAGCGCGGCTTCGTCCGCGCCGCGATCGCCAAAACAATTTCGACCCTCAGCACCCTGCTCGAGGATCCCGCCACCCCGACTGGGACGCTCGAGAACCACCTCGCCGTACTCGAGCAGAAGTATTCGGAGCTCGTAGCCTTCGATGACGACATCCAGGCCACACTCTTCAACACTGACCTGGAAGCCGACATGGCAACATCGTTCGATTACCAACAAAAGGTGATTTTCGCCATATCCGATGTTCGCCGCGCCACCCAATCGCGTCTGCCAATCCTATCCGTCTGCACCGCCAACACCGCGAGACCATTCGTCACGCCGCTCGCATCTTCGCCGCATCACGCCCCGATTTTCGCATCGCCCGGCCTTTCGACTCCAGTAGCGACCTTGTCTTGCGTCGTCCAGCCCACGGTACCTCGGCATGCGGACGTGACCTCTCACGCGTCCGACGCACTCTCAGAGAAGTTGCAGCCCGCGCAGTTGTGTGAAGTGCCACCCAACAGCACCAAGTTCACACAGCCGGCTGTTCTGACCAGCAAGGATAATGCAGTGCTCTCGAACACTTGCGCGACATCGACAGTGCAGCCACCAACGCCTGCCGTTATATCTAGAGTGCATGCTGCAGAAGCGTCCGCCTCCACACCATCGCCTGCGCTTTCGTCACGTCAGGCTCATTTCTTCAATTCCTCCGCGCATTGCTCGCAAAGTTCGAAGCCGACTTTCGCCGCTATGTCCTCTAAGGTCAAGAAGGACGGCGAGAAGCGACCACACACATCGTCTGGCTCTTCGCAGTACAGGTCAAGATCCCACTTTCGTAACGGTAAGGGGCCGACATCATCAGTTTCCGAAAAGAGCAGAACGATGCCCGAAACTTCGTGCTACAAGAAGAGACGCAACATCCGCAAACGCCACAAGAACGGCAAGTTGTACGGGTCCAAGACGCCCAGCATCTCCAAGGGAGGGCAGAAGTATAGACGGGCTCCGGAGGAGCTGAGGCTTTCAAGAAATGTGATCACCACTTTCGCCAGTCTGCCGCAAGGACAACCCCCCGCCCCCCAAGATAAGCCTCCTCCCGCAGCTACGCCGCCAGTTGCGACGCCTTCGATCACCGCCCAGCAAGCGCCTCACGAATTTCCCGGGCAGCACAAAACTTCTTGTGTCTACACTCCCCCGACAAACCTGCAACCAAACGTTCACGGCGACTCCAAGACGACACCCTGCGAGGACGACTACCTCCTGTGATATGGACTGTGTTGTGGGACGGAACTTCTCCCTGATCGCGCCTGAGGACGGTGTCCCGTCTCAAGGTTCGCGCTATCGAAGAACGCAGCCCTTCGCAAATTCGTCGCCGGCGGGAGTAGGTTCGCGCTCTTAAAAGCGCGGGACTTCGCATATTCGTCGCCGGCGGGAGTATGTTGCAAAATAAAGAAGACGAAGGGGCGGCTGGCACGAGCGGGGGCCACGGGCGGGCTCGCGCTATTAGTTTCCGCCTTTCGTTCGAACAGGCCAGACGGTCGGGTCCGGTTCTCATTCGTATTTTTCGCTACATTCTTTCGCGCTCTTAAAAGCGCGGGACTTCGCATATTCGTCGCCGGCGGGAGTATGTTGCAAAATAAAGAAGACGAAGGGGCGGCTGGCACGAGCGGGGGCCACGGGCGGGCTCGCGCTATTAGTTTCCGCCATTCGTTCGAACAGGCCAGACGGTCGGGTCCGGTTCTCATTCGTATTTTCGTTACATTCTTTCTGGTGCCGAAACCCGCCCGGTCGTCTGGTCCTTCGACTTCGGCCATGGACCAGCTTCGGACAAAGCGCGGCTTCGTCCGCACCGCGATCACCAAAACAATTTCGACCCTCAGCACCCTGCTCGAGGATCCCGCAACCCCGACTGGGACGCTCGGGAACCACCTCGCCTTCCTCGAGCAGAAGTATTCGGAGCTCATAGCCTTCGACAACAAGATCCAGGCCACACTCTTTGACACCGACCTGGAAGCCGACATGGCAGCGGCGTTTGGATACCAACAAAAGGTCATTTTCGCCATATCCGATGTTCGCCGCGCCACTCAGTCGCGTCTGCCAACCCTATCCGTCTCCACCGCCAACACCACGAGACCATTCGTCGCGCCGCTCGCATCTTCGCCGCATCACGCCCCGATTTTCGCATCGCCCGGCCTTTCGACTCCAGTACCGACCTTGTCTTGCGTCGTCCAGCCCACGGTACCTCGGCATGCGGACGTGACCTCTCACGCGTCCGACGCACTCTCAGAGAAGTTGCAGCCCGCGCAGTTGTGTGAAGTGCCACCCAACAGCACCACGTTCGCACAGCCTGCCAGTCTGTGCATCAACGATGATGCAGCGCCTTCGTTACCGATAGTGCAAGGTGGAGAGGCGCCCGCCGTGACAACTTCGCCTCGTTTACCACGTCAAGGTCATGTCACCACTTGCTCCTTCGCGCCTCGCCTGCAAACATCTGAACTGACAGTCGTTGACGTGCCCCCCAAAAACAGCAAGAAGAACAAGCGAACACCCACTTCGACTTGCTATTCAACGTGCAGTACCAAGTATCGCGCGACGAACAGTCGGGGACCTATCTCGATGTCGCATTGCAACAAGAGAAACTCCACCACCTCGGATCGAGGTACGCGAAGCACAAATCCCGCACGCGACAGAGACTCAAATTCGGATGGTTCGAAGCTGCCCCGTAACACCAGGCAGAGACACAAGCGCACCGAGCGTTCGATCAAGATGATGTCAAGCAACGTGGAGGCCTGCGCGTCGGAACGCAGCCTGAAGCTAGAACCACCACCGGCCCCTCAAGACAAGCCTCCTCCCGCAGGTACGCCGCCAGTTGGCAACACCTTCGCCATCGCGTCCCAGCAAGCCCCTGACTCATTTCTCTGGCAGCACAAGAACATTACGCGCCTACGCACCACCGACAAAGCGGCGACCGAAATGTCACGACGACCTTGAGACGACACCCTGGAGTACGTCACATTTACTTTGTGTGATATGGATTGTGTGACGGAACTGCTGTTCGCGCCAGAGGACGCTGTCCTGTCTCAAGGTTCGCGCTCTTAAAAGCGCGGGACTTCGCAGATTCGTCGCCGGCGGGAGTATGTTGCAAAATAAAGAAGACGAAGGGGCGGCTGGCACGAGCGGGGGCCACGGGCGGGCTCGCGCTATTAGTTTCCGCCATTCGTTCGAACAGGCCAGACGGTCGGGTCCGGTTCTCATTCGTATTTTCGCTACAAAGATTGCACAGCCACACTACTCCTACATGAGAAAAGCAGAGAAATCCCGATCGAGAGAGGTGTGAGACAGGGAGATACGATATCCCCGATGCTATTCACTGCATGTTTAGAGGAAATCTTTAAACGTCTAGACTGGGAAGAAAAGGGCATTCGAATAGATGGAGAATATCTCAGCAATTTAAGATTTGCAGACGACATTGTACTCTTTAGCAATGATGGAGACGAACTACAAAACATGATTAATGACCTAAACAGGGAAAGTATTAAAATTGGGTTAAAAATGAATAAGCAAAAGACCAAAGTTATGCTCAATAGCCTAGCTAAGGAACAGTAATTTACAATCGACAATGAACCCTTACAATGTGTAAACGAATATGTATACCTGGGACAGTTAATAACAGGAACTCCCAACCACGAAAAAGAAATTCTCCGTAGAATAAGGATGGGCTGGAGCGAATTCGGAAGGAATTACGAAATCATGACTGGAAACTTACCGCTCTCACTAAAGCGCAAAGTATTCAATCACTGTATCCTCCCAGTACTAACGTACGGTGCAGAAACGTGGAGGATAACTAAAAGACTAGAGATGAAACTAAGGAGCGCGCAACGTGCAATGGAAAGAAAAATTATAGGGGTAACGCTAAGAGATAAAAAACGAGCGGAATGGATCAGAGAACAGACAGGAGTAGCCGATATTATTATATCAATTAAAAGAAAGAAGTGGACCTGGGCAGGACATGTCATGAGGAGAACAGATAACAGATGGACAGTAAGAGCGACGGAATGGATACCAAGAGAGGGAAAACGCAACAGAGGCAGGCAAAGGGTTAGATGGAGCGATGAAATTAAAAAGTTTGCGGGCGTAAAGTGGAACCAACTCGCTCAGGAGAGGGTGGAGTGGAAATCGATGGGAGAGGCCTTCGTCCTGCAGTGGACCTAAATAGGCTGATGATGATGATGATGATGATGATGATGACCGCAGAAGCTGCCGAAGCTGGCGCCGAGGCCTGTAGATCGGAACACCGCACAGACGGTGTCGACACAAAAGGCGCTTGCTGACTAGCTTGTGGAATGCCCCTCTTTAGTGTTTCGCAGAACACGTCCGCTCCAGTCTTGCTTGCTCGTCATGCAGAAGCATGGCAAAAAAAAGAAACAATAAGAAAAAAACACCACCGTTTCGTGAACGAAAAGAAAGCGGCGACAGAAATTCTTTCATAAGATTTCTAAGTCGA